>CAJRST010005557.1:2394836-2426975 GCA_907169785.1 Menidia menidia | reverse complement strand
CTGAGCTGGTGTGCGAGGCGGAGAGATTCCGGCTGGACATAGTCGGTCTCGCCTCGACACACAGCTCTGGCTCTGGAACCAGCCTTCTCGAGAGGGGTTGGACGCTCTGCTACTCTGGAGTTGCCCCCGGTGAGAGGCGCCGAGCAGGAGTGGGCATACTCATTGCCCCCCATCTCGGTGCCTGTACGTTGGGGTTTACCCCAGTGAGCGAGAGGGTAGCATCCCTTCGCCTTCGGGTGGGGGGACGGGTTCTGACTGTTGTTTGTGCCTATGCGCCTAGCGGCAGCACAGAGTACCCACCCTTTTTGGAGTCCTTAGAGGGGGTACTGGAGGGTGCCCCCCTCTGGGGACTCCCTCGTTTTGCTGGGGGACTTCAACGCTCACGTGGGCAACGACAGTGAGACCTAGAGGGGCGTGGTTGGGAGGAATGGCCCCCCCAGCTTGAACCCGAGCGGTGTTCTGTTTTTGGACTTCTGTGCTCGGCACGGATTGTCCATAACGAACACCATGTTCAGGCATAAGAGTGTCCATATGTGCACCTGGCACCAGGACACTCTAGGCCGCAGCTCAATGATCGACTTTGTTGTCGTTTCAGCTGATCTGCGGCCGTATGTTCTGGACACTCGGGTCAAGAGGGGGGCGGAGCTTTCCACTGACCACTACCTGGTGGTGAGTTGGCTCCGATGGTGGCCTCTCCAGCCTCTCGAAGCTGCGGTCGCAGGGCTGTCGGTGCCTGTCGTGGCGGCAACCCTCGAACCCGCTGGTGGACCCCGGCGGTGAGGGATGCCGTCAGGCTGAAGAAGGAGTCCTATCGGGCCTTTTTGGCCTGTGGGACTCCGGAGGCAGCCGATGGGTACTGGCAGTCCAAGCGACGTGCGGCTCGGGCGTGGGAGGAGTTTGGGGAGGCCATGGAAAAAGACTTCCGCATGGCCTCGAGGCGATTCTGGTCCACCATCCGGCGTCTCAGGGGGGGGAAGCAATGCCCCACCAACACTGTTTACAGTGGGGATGGGGTGCTGTTGACCTCAACTCGTGACGTTGTGGGTCGGTGGGCGGAGTACTTCGAGGACCTCCTCAATCCCACTGGCACGTCCTCCATTGGAGGGGCAGAGCCTGGGGATCCGGAGTTGGGATCTCTAATCTCCGGGGCTGAAGTCACCGAGGTAGTCAAAAAGCTCTGCGGTGGCAAGGCTCCGGGGGTGGATGAGATCCGGCCGGAGTTCCTTAAGGCTTTGGATGTTGTGGGGCTGCGTTGGCTAACGCGACTCTGCAACATCGCGTGGACATCAGGGGCAGTCCCGCTGGATTGGCAGACTGGGGTGGTGGTCCCCCTATTTAAAAAGGGGGACCGAAGGGTGTGTTCCAACTACAGGGGGATCACACTCTTAAGCCTCCCTGGGAAGGTCTATTCAGCGGTTCTGGAGAGGAGGGTCCGTCGGATAGTTGAGCCTCGGATCGAGGAGGAACAGTGTGGTTTTCGTCCTGGCCGTGGAACGCTGGACCAGCTCTATACCCTCAGCGGGGTCCTAGAGGGTGCATGGGAGTTCGCTCAACCAGTACACATGTGTTTTGTGGACTTGGAGAAGGCGTTCGACCGTGTCCCTCGGGGTATCCTGTGGGGGGTGCTCCGGGAGTATGGGGTACCTGGCCCTTTACTACGGGCTGTTCGGTCCCTGTACGACCGGGGTCAGAGTTTGGTTCGCATTGCCGGTACTAAGTCGGATCTATTTCCGGTGGGAGATGGACTCCGCCAAGGTTGCCCTATGTCTCCGGTCCTGTTCATAACTTTTATGGACAGGATTTCTAGGCGCAGCCGAGGTGTTGAGGCTGTCAGTCTTGGTGGCCTTAGGGTCGCATCTCTGCTTTTTGCAGATGATGTGGTCCTGTTGGCTTCATCAAGTCGGGACCTACAGCTCTCACTGGAGCGGTTCGCAGCCGAGTGCGAAGCGGCTGGGATGAGGATCAGTTCCTCCAAGTCCGAGACCATGGTCTCTCACCGGAAAAGGGTAGAGTGCCTTCTCCGAGTCGGAGCGGACGTCCTTCCCCAAGTGGAGGAGTTCAAGTATCTCGGGGTCTTGTTCGCGAACGGGGGTAGGGAGCGTGAGATCGAAAGGCGGATCGGTGCGGCGTCTGCAGTAATGCGGGCGCTGTACCGGTCTGTCGTGATGAAGAGAGAGCTGAGCCTAAAGGCGAAGCTCTCAATTTATCCGTCGATCTACGTTCCCACCCTCGTCTATGGTCACGAACTTTGGGTAGTGACCGAAAGAACGAGATCGCGGATACAAGCGGCCGAAATGAGTTTCCTCCGCAGGGTGGCTGGGCTCTCCCTTAGAGATAGGGTGAGAAGCTCGGCCATCCGGGAGGGGCTCGGAGTAGATCCGCTGCTCCTCCACGTGGAGAGGAGCCAGTTGAGGTGGCTCGGGCATCTGTTCAGGATGCCTCCTGGTCGCCTCCCTGGGGAGGTGTTCCGGGCTCGTCCCACCGGGAGAAGGCCCAGAGGAAGACCCAGGACCCGCTGGAGGGACTATGTGTCCCGGCTGGCCTGGGAACGCCTCGGGATCCCCCCGGAGGAGCTGGCTGAAGTGGCCGGGGAGAAGGAAGTCTGGGTCTCCCTGCTCCGGCTGCTGCCCCCGCGACCCGACTTCGGATAAGCGGGGGACAATGGATGGATGGAATGCAGGAAAATGAAATAATGAATAAATAACAAATCAAATGTCAGATCTTTTCTTGCTTTTTTAGTGTTTAATTCATATTTCTTTCTTTGTTTAGTCATTTATTTGTACCAGCGTAGTTTGTTTTCCTGTAATCTTGATGTGTCCTTTTTTTCATGGTTCTCTGGTCTTGTTAGTTGGTTCCAATAATTTTTGTCAATTTGGAAATGTATTGCTGTCTTGCCTCAGTTCTTTTATGTTATACAATTATTATCACCCATAATTCATCAGTTTTCTCATGTTCCGGTCATAACCTTAAGTCTTTTGTCCTGTGTAATAACCCTCAGCGTCCACCACCGACTAATTAGTTCCTTAGTATTCAAATTATGTGGCTTCTTATCAACCATGTAAACCCATTTTGTACACTCTCTGTTCTACGTTTTGTCTTACGTCTGCACAAAATAAGGCCTTAAAGTTGCATACGCCACTTTCCGCGCAAAGTCCATGATTCATACAGAAAGAATTTAAGGGAAAATGTGCGGCCCTTCACACAAACTCTGCCCCATACGAATGCTAGCTTTGGAGACAGGAGAACCCTGGTTTTATTTGGGCAAAATCCCAGACTTCAGTAACCATCAGATTAAAATCTTTCTTTATACAGCCTTTTGACATGTCTTAGGGATGCTGTAGGCAACTATCCAGCCTCATTCTGTCAAATAGTGTTTGGCAATTGGTCACACTGAAAGAATAACCCCTCCCCCTTTACATATCAGTAATTCATCTCACTTGGTTAGATGTATGTGACGTTTGATAGTGGGAAAACACAATGTAACATTTCGAGCCCCAGCCATGCAGTTTTTATGGAGATGAATTAAGGCATAAACATGATAGACAAATGCTTAGGGCAATTGTGCAATAACAAGCCAGCTTTTATAGACATTTGTTTTCTCACCTCTGGCTAAAGGGAATAAGCTTACATACATGACTATGGGGCAGTAAACTGAAATGAACTTTTGTTTTTACCTTAAATATTTATTAGAATCTGGAGCTCATATCTGAAGACATCCCCCAGCTCTGTGTAGCTTTTTTTTTTTATCAAAGCACAAGTTCTCAGTTGGAGCAGCTGGTAAGACTGGGCTTGAGACAGCACATGAAAAATGGCCTCAAGGCATGATTTTGGACTCATCTGTTGTGCTGATTCCTGCTAGGCGCATGTTTGCCTGAACCTGCAGAAGTGGCAGGGCCTCTCTTTGGATACGTTGAGCTGTAGCATGACGTGCACTTTGAACCAGTGGTGCTGTTGCCTTCTTGACTCCTCCATACGAGGCTGGAGCTACATAACAGAAGAGGGCGTAGAATTGATCCGAAACCTTATGACTGAGAGAGACCGAGGAGGGAATTACCAGGCACAGGTGAATAATTTCTTGCAAGCCCCGGCTCCCACCCACTCATCTGACCCTTGTCACATCTGTCCCTTGACACATCTCATGTGTGTCTGTCAACTCAGTTATTTTAACATTCAGGCTCATTGTGAATAAGTTTGAACATGTTAAGCTAAGTAAGGTCAAAGAGGAATTTGAAATAATATGAAGGCAAATGCAAAGCATTCATAACTATTTGTTATTGTTTGTGTGTTACAGTGGATTTGTCTAGTGTGTAATTAAGTGTGAAACAGCCACTGTTTCTGAATATTAAAGATAGCTGATGGAGTACAAAAACCAGTACAAATACAGGTACTGGTACTTCATGGAGAATACAGCTGTCCATATCTGCATCTCAGCACAAAAACGCACATTTTTTACAGTTTGAGATTATTTTTATTATTATTGTGTTGAGGGGGAATTTAAAGTTCTGACTACTTATTCACCCTAAACAAATTAGGGAGTCTTCCATACTTCTAGGTCCTCAACAATGCAGGGGTGCCTCTGCCGGTCCCAGGTCTGTGGCAGTGGGGCATTACTGACCCTGGAGGTGCCCGCCATGCTGCACACCCCCTTTAAAAAAAAAAAAAAAATTTTAATTGTATTTTTATATTTCGTTATTATTATTATTATTATTACTATTTATTGTACTTTCTTGGTATTTAATTATATATTTTCTGTGTGTGTGTGCATGTGAGGGAGTGTGTATGAATGTGCGAGAGTGAGTGTGTGTGCGTGTGAATGTGTGTGTGCGTGTGTGTGAGCATGCATGGGTCTGACTGGAGTGACTGTGGTCGTGATTGGGTCTGGTTCTGGGTCTGCTGGGGTACCGGGTCTGGGGGCACTCCCTGCCCTCTTTGGTGCACTGGAGGGGGAGGGGGGGGGGGGGGGGGGGGCTTCGGCTGGTGGCCCCTCTGCACCATAACTGAGCACAATCTGGGAAACCTAGGCTGCGGGTTCTCATTCTTTCACACATACACACACACACACACACACAGTCAGATACCCAGACACAGGCCTCTTTAAGCTTCTATACAGTTGTTGCACAATTCCGAGAAGCTCACTAATGTTCCTGCTCCCAGTGTTGTTGCTTTTGTTGCTTGTTTGTTCTTTTGTCTTCCCTCTGCCCTTTTGCAGGAGCTCTTATAGGTTCCCCACCCGGATTGCTCACAAGGAACAGTGTCCTTTTTTCAGACATAGCAGCTGGTTGTATGGTCTTTGTTGTCTTTCTTTCCTCTTTTTTTCTTTCTTTTTTTCTTTCCCTTTTGTCTTTCTGTCTAAAGGATCACTCTCCTTTCTATTGCTCTTCTTTCTTCCCTGTCCCTCTGTCAGGTTTGGCATTATTGGACATATGTAACTTTGGTAACAAAAATGAAGAAATAAAGCTGTTTTTTGGTAATCAAGGGGGGCTTCTCACTAACAAAGCCTCTCCTGGAAAAGCAATTTTGTTCAGCATAGCACGGTACTCAGATTTCAGTTCTGCTGCCATAATGCTGAACAGGACAAGGTAAAAAAAAATATATATATATATGCAGCACCTGTGAAAATGTTTTCTGAACCCCATTGTAAAATTCTTTATCATTCCATACCATTTGTGAATGTAGAGCACTGTTTTTTGCAAGATTTAAACTTAGTTTTTTAGAGAGACTTAACGTTACACTCTTTCAGTAATACATTTTTACCTTTTTCTTCCATTTTTCATGAATAATCAAAATTAGTTGTCAATGGCTCAAAAGTTCTTCAGCCTAAGCAGATTTCGGATGTACTACTAAATATGGTGTGATTTTATCCACACTCAAATTTAAAAAAACGTTTGCCCACTCAATGTGATGAGTGGTTAGAAAGTGCAGTTCAACAGTAATTGTAAGAGATTTTCTATATGTTGCATTCTGAAGTTATTTGTTATTGTTGACAAAGTTGCACATGATCTGAAACTCTGACTGGTAGAAGTCTTCTTTAATAGACAGCTATCTGGGAAATACATAACGTGATTTCTAGTACATGTGGAAAGTACACCCAAAAGGGAATTTTTATTTCTGTAGACAAGATAAAAAATTAACATGAATATGGAATACTATTTTCAAATACACACTCAGATGTGTGATTATGGGAAGAATGAATCAGAAATCTGATTTATAGATTTTTCACGATAAGGAAAAACACAATAGTAACGCAGAAGTAATACAGGATGGAAATGATCAACCTCTATTGATGATTTTGAAAAGAAGATACATGAAAGGATCCAGGTTTGGGCTTTCTTTCCATCCAGCGTTGTTTGTTTTTGGGGATATCTTAAAAAATGTAGCTATGCTTTTTGGTGACGAGTGCAAGTATATCACCACCTACAATGGTGGCATATGTAGGCCTGATGTTTGATGTGATCCAAAAAGATTTATGGTGGTATGTAATTCCACCCACAAATGATGTTGCACTGATCTCGGCATTGACAGCTTTATGGCATGGACCTCTGTTTGGCACAGATTGAACGCTTTTAATGAAGACCAGATTCTTGAAGCGGGACGAAAATCTGACGCATCTTTGAGTTTTGTATTAATCTGTTTTTTCGACATCGGTTTTCATCCCTGGCAAAAAGGATATTAGTTGTAAATTTAATCCTAATCATTATGTACAAACAATGATGACAACTGGTGTAGAATTGAAGTTATTTTTATCTGAGGTGAATTGTATAAGTGCCTTTAGAATTTGGTTTACCGGAAAAGCAGTAAATGAGACCAAATAGCTTGCTTATGATTGCAGTTAAAGTTGAGTTTCTGTCGAGATGAAGATGATATGTTTTTAGTCTGAGCCGGAAGGTGGCTTTGGAATCCACAGCAAATCTGAACATATCACTGAGAAAGCTATTTTGGAGTTTGGAGGCTCCAAACAGTGGGCCAAAGTTGTGTTTCTATTTTAATTCTTTTTGTATTGTGTTTTTTAAATTTTTTATATTTTTATCTGTTTCTTGGTTGTTTTTGAGATGACAAAAAGTTAATAGAAAATGCGATTTTTCCAAAAACTTTGTGTAACTAGTTTTTAATTCAAATACCTGTTCACCGAAAAACAGACTTTGCATAGCTTTCCTGTGCACACACATACTCACATACACAGAAATGTGGACTTTGTTCTTTGTAGAATTGTATGTAAGTCAAAGTTTTATGTGTGGAACTCTGCATTTCCCCAGTAGGCTGCCTTTCAGAGCTCAAGGCCCACAAATAAAGAAAATTTGTCGAGCAAACATGGGTGGGAAAAGATGCTGGAACGAAACCTGAAGGAATTTGAGGTGTGACATCCGGCCTTGGAGGCTTCACCAGAAAATGTAAGATGACTTGCCAGTCAGTCAGGAAGCTCTGGAAGCCTGCTGCAGGTTGGTACTGCAGATTGTTACAGAGTAACACTTGCTTTTCTCTAAAGAATCTTCTTCACCCTTGAATAGGGAATAATTCTACATGAAAACAGTATGACAAAGTTGTGCTTGACATAATATACCTGACATCCGTTATAATTCAAATCATAACTCTTAATATCTTCTCAATGCTCAAAACTTTCCTTCTCAAAAATCCAGTCTCTTTCTTTTCAGAACTTGAAATTCTTAATGTATCTACCTGACAATTACTCTACCCTCAACATTTGGGACAACAAAAATGCTCTTTGTGTTCGTAAGTTGGGAAACGGGGTAAAATGTGAAGTCATTTAAGTATGACTCCCTTCAGTGACAAAGAGGTTGAAGTGTGTGTCTTTCATCACTGATTTCTTCTGCTGGCTGAAGGAATTAGGGCATGAGACAATGATCAGCAGCTATTGTAAGAAAAAAACCTGATAAAGGAAGTCATGGGGAAATAATTGAGGGGATCAGACTCCAAGTCGTGTTCTGCTTTCTCAGGCTGAGACGTTCTCTCATATTTGAATATGATTCAAGAATCTAATCCAATTAAAAAAAGAAAACCTTTTTTTTTAAACAGTTGCACTCTCTGTTGACAAAATTGACCAAAAAAATCCATATTTTCCCCTTTGTGTTAAAATAATTTTATTTTACATTTGGGTGATGAAAAGAAAAAGATGACGCTGTCTTTAAGAAATAATAATTAGTGTTTCATAAAATACACTGACTTGTAAAATGTTAATCATAGTGTTCACTTTTCATATAGCTGTCAGAGTTATTTTTTGTGTTAGTAGGTACATTTGTTTTCTTCTCCTTACAGGCCAATGTGGTTAGTGATGGTAGCACTCTACCTATGATTTAGTTGTCCTACCTGCTTCAAAGTTCTGGCCTCTTCTCTTCTAACTGCCAGTTTGTCCTGGTGGGTTGGCAGTAAATTATATTCTGGTTTCACATTTCTGATACACACTCTTGTTGTCTTTCATCCCAGTTTTGTTAGGGAAGTAATACTATCATCATCTACTGAGCCACTCAAAACAACATCTGCAGATGTTTGCCCAAATGTGACAGCTTTGGTCCAGGAGTAAAGTCTTTTAGAAATTGGGTCTAATATAACTCTTTGTTTTTTTGTTTATTTATTTTGTTGTTGATTTCTTCAATTCTATTCATCAAGCTTAGTCTGATCTCTCAAGCGTGCTCTTTGTGAATGGTGCTATAGTCAAGTTTATCACTTGAACTGAGATTACAGGAGCTTCTGTGTTCCGACAGGCTAAAAGCACAGCCTGTGCAACAAGACTGTGCATGCCCCACTTCTGCCATGTACACACCGAGCAAGCTGTAAACAAGCATTTTCAGCTTAAAGCCCCTTAAAAGGTGACTAACAGGACAGATCCAGAGCTTTGCATTGTTCATTGCCTCTGCTGAAAATAATGCCTCTACATAAAACACGATCAGGAGTTTTTTTTTCCGATTAACACATCCTTTGAGCACTGATGCTGATTTTTCCACATTGTCATTTTTCTGGAAACCAGACAAAAAGGCTCAGAGAGGTGTTCATTAGAGGAGTCAGTTACATTTTTTTTCCCCCGTGTTAAGTTTGCTTTTAATCTTGTAGTTGAACCTGCAGCTAGTTATGTTTTGAGAAAGACACATATATTAATTTTCACAAAATCGAATGTTTCAGTGTTCAGCAATCTTTTTCTTAGATTTTACTATGATATACTGAAATAGTGTAACAAACAATTCCCAAATATAAATAGAGTTTTATTTTCTGCAATCTGCCCTTGCATGCTGTCAATAAAGTTCTGGGCCAAATCCTGACCGATGGTAGCCTATTCTTGCATAATCAATAGCTGGAATTTGTCAGAATATCTGGGTTTTGTTTGTCAACCCTCCTCTTGGGGACTGACCACAAGGAATTATGGTCAAATGAGTTTCCTTGACCTTGATCCAAAGATTTTTATGTCTTGTTACCTGAGCCACATTTGCATAATGCCTATGGTCTCCATCATGCTGGAATATACACTGTTTGTCACCAAACTCTTAGATGGTTGGGAGAAGATGCTCTTAGAGGATGTTTTTGGTTAAATTATTTATTCAGTGCTGTGTTTTTATGAAAAATTGTGAGTGAGACCAACTCCTTGACTGAAAGGAGATTGCACACGTGGATAGTCTCAGGATGTTTATTTTTGGCATGATACAGGGCTGATGGTAGCTCTCACTTTGTATTTTCCAAAAAAGGTTTTTTTCTGGACGCCCTAAACAAACGGAAAGGGGATTCATCAGAAAAAATTACTTCAACCCAGTCCCCTGCAGTCCAATCCCTGTTCATTTAGGAAAACGCAAGTCGGTTCCTGTTGTTTTCCTGGATAGTAGAGGCTTCTTTGCTGTCCTTCTTGACATCAGGCTTTCCTCCACAAGTCTTGGCCTTACTCTATAGCCAGCTGCACTAACACCTGTCAGCAGCCATTACTGAGCAAGCTCTGGACTGGTAGTGGCCCGATCTCGTAGCTAAGGGGTCCCCAAACTTTTTCCGGTGAGGGCCACATAACTTTCTCTGATGGGGGGCCAGGGTTAGTTTGTAACAGAAAAAGTGTGACTCCACAGGGATGCCTAAATGTAAACATTTATAGAAAACATGCTGACACTCCAGCGTAACACACATAACCAAATATTAATAACCCTTTCCAAGATCAAGTAACCCTCTCTAGGTTCTTCACAGAATAACGCAGGAAATATATACTAACGTTATTTATGAAATCAATACAAATCCAATAACCCTCTCTGGGTTCTTCACAGAATAATATAACGCAGGAAACATATAATAACACCATTTATGAAATCAATAAAAATCAAATAACCCTCTCTGGGTTCTTCACAGAAATAAAGTTTATGTTGTGCCGTGCACAATCCTAGGTAAAAGTTCAGCTTCACTTGTCACAGCAGAATCTCAGATGACTCATATGAACAGTCTTTCAAAGTTCTTGTGTTCTTTCCTTATATTCTAGTTTTGTAGGTTCCATAGGCTATCCCAGTAGACTGTAGGATCTCTCTCATCAACTTTCCTCTGAAAACCATAAAGCAAGCAGGCTAAGAAACCTAACTAAGTGATACAGCACCTACACAGCACAATATATTTCAATACTAGTATCGTTTTGGAGATGGATTTTATCCCAGTAGATTTGATTATGATTATATTTGTTTATACTCAGAATGACTCATTTAAGTAAGAAAAGTGACTGTACTGTATGTTCATCAGTGTGAACTGTGGGCCTTGCATATGACTTGTGAAAAGTTGAATGTCCGGTTCCATTTTAGTCACAGCTAGTCTCAAACACTGATGCAAATGTTCATCTGTTGATCTTGATCTTGTTGTAGTTTTCAGGAGTTTTATGCGTGAAAAGGTTTGCTCGCAGATATACGTGCTGCAAAAGAGTGTGACCATCTTCATTGCGTGTTTTTTTATGTTAAGGTGGGTGTCATTTGGGAGGGTGGCACAGAAGTCAATGAGAGGGCTTGAATGCGTCTTTCAGAACATCACAGTTCTGTAACTCAGCCAGCTCAAACTGATAAGAAGACTAGGCTTCATCGATGTCAGCAACAAAAAGGTTCTGGAAAAGATGGATTTCTTTTGCATGAACATGTAGTTCACGGAATCGTACACCGAACCCCGCCTTCGGCCTTTCCAGTGCTTCCACACACTTTTCACCTGGGAACGCGACAGCTGGCTTCTCTGCAGAAAGGTTTTGGATAACATGGAGATGGGTGAGGTTGTGCTTTTTCACTTGTTCCAAAACCAGCACTAGATTCACTTCTACTTGGTGATTCACTGTCCAATCCAATCCAATCCACTTTATTTATATAGCACGCTTTCGACAAACACAAGGTTTCTAAAGTGCTGCACAAAAAGATATACAGAATAAATAGATAACACAATAGAAGTACAGCAAGAAAAGATGAAGTACACAGTAAAAAATAAAATAAATTAAATAAATTAAAATATAAATGAAATAGAATGGAATATATAAAATAAATAAAATCACGGACGTGCCACCAAAGATCATGACTTCTGTCTTTTCTTCATTAAAATTTAGAAAATTTAAAGACATCCAAGCTTTAAGGTCATGTAAACACAGAGTAGGAATCAGACTTTTTGAGGGGGACATAGATCTGGCTGTCATCCGCATAACAATGAAAGGAAATGCCATGTTGCCTGAGAATGGAGCCGAGTGGGAGTAGATAGAGAGAAATTAAAAGAGGGACAAGCACAGACTTCTGTGGGACCCCACATGAGAGAGGAGCAGTGGAGGACACAGAGTCCTCAAGGGTGATACAGAAAGTCCGATGCTGAGCCACTGATGCCCACCCACTGCTCCAAACGAGAAATCAGGACTTCATGGTCCACTATATCAAATGCTGCAGTCAAATCTAAAAGTACAAGGACAACACAGTTTCCAGAGTCAGTAGCTAAAAAGATGTCATTGAAAACTCGTAAAAGCGCTGATTCTGTTATGTGCAATGTTTTAAAACCGGATTGGAAAATCTCAAGAACATTTTGTTCTTTGAATAAGTCCATGAGCTGGGAATAAACAATCTTCTCTAAGATTTTAGAGAAGAAAGGCCATTTAGAGATAGGCCTAAAATTTGACAGAACAGTAGGATCCAGCCCAGTTTTTTATTTAATAAAAGCTGTACAACTGCATGTTTAAGATTTACAGGGACTACTCCAGAGGACAGACTGCTTTTATTTATTAATAACTGTGAGACACGATGGCCCAATAGTGGGAAAAACCTCCTTACAAAATTGGGGCGGGACAGTATCATCTGGAGACCCTGAGGGCTTCAAGTGACCCACAATCTCCTGCACAAAAGGCAGGATCACAGGATCAAACATGTCAAACACAGCAGAGGAGGCCTCAATTCCAGTCCGTGGTGCATTCAGAGCAGAGTTGATAACTTTAAACAACACACGAGGCTTACCACAGTTTAAAAGAACAATATCAGAAAAATATCTTCTTTTAGCCTCTTTCACAGTGGATTGGTAATGACGCCAACAATCCCTCAGTAATTGAAAAGATATTTTCAATTTGTCCTTTTTCCACTTTCGCTCAGCTCTTCGACAATCCTGTCTGGCAGTCCGAGTTGTTTCATTCAGCCAAGGCTCTGATTTAGCTTTCTGCTGCCTGATCTTTAATGGAGCCGCAATGTCTATGGCAGTTTGACAGGTGTCGAGAAACCATGAGTTAAGAGCCATGAATTAAGAGCCTCTGTATCCTCAAACACAGACTCGGGAATGACGCAGTTCTGACTGAAAACTGTGGCGAAGTGAGCAGCATTGGAAGGGTTAATAACTCGGCATCTGCGACAGCAAACAGGAGCTTCAAAAAGTACAGGCATATGATCTGAGAAAAAGCATCACAGACCTCCAGGTTAAGAACAAGCAAACCATAAGATAAAACAAGATCAAGTGTGTGACCACGTTCACGAGTAGGCCCAAGTACAGACTGCACGAGATTAAAAGAGTCAATGATATATGTGGGAATACATGTCGCAAATGAGTTTCCCCTTGCTTTGTACCTAAAATTAAGGCCGTTCAGCATTTCTGTCACGTCTGTTTAAAATGCGAGGTGCCATTTCCATGCTGGGTCAATCAGCTCTGGGACCGTTTTGCCTTTTGTATAAAGAAATGCGTTTGTAAAAACGCCTCAAAACTCTGCCGCGGCTCAACCATCCGATCTCTGTGTATACAGCACATCTCCGTATGCATACTCCTGCTCAGATAGGAATTGTTGGAACTGCCTGTGTTTAAGTTAATTTGCTCTGATGAAGTTTATGGATGATAGTTTATCCAACTTCAACACTTTGCAGCACAGTGCTTGCTGGTGAATTAGGCAGTGGACTTGTAGCGGGGCGGTGAGACCCCGTTCTTCCATCTCCCAGTTCATGCGTCCTATTAAACCCCGAGACGTGCCCACCATGCTGGGGCCCCGTCAGTCATGATGCTGGCAAGCTTTGACCAGTCCAGATCTTACTTTTCCATGGTTTGATATACTTTGTTGAAGATATCCTCCCCCGTCGTAGTGCCTTTCAGGCTTTGTAGGGCTGTCACGAGAGATTTTGATTTAATGTACTGACAAGGGGTGGAACTCAGGGAGGACTCAGTTGCGGAGGGTCGGTTAAAAAAAGGTTTTAATGAACAAAAAACGCACTCAAAAGGAGTAGAAACAAGACAAAGTTCAAAACAAGGCAGAACAAAGTATCAAATCCAGTAAACAAGACGATGAACAAAGTATCAAATCAAAATCTCTCGTGACCGAGGCAAAAACAAAACTGTGAATAAAGTGCAAAATCAAAACTCTCTCTTACGAGGCGTGAACAAGGCGAGGTACGAAAACATGCTGGCACAAGACAAGGGGAAAAGAGGACTGTATAAACACACGAGGGAACGGGAACCCCAGATGTACACAATAGGTAAGGAAGACATGACAACACACCAGAAATTCCCCTAGATGTGACATATTGTATACTTTGGTTAAATTGTTTAAATCGTCTCCATCGACTCGTTGAGGTATTTATAGGTAGCGTCTTTTTTGAAAGCGACTCTTTCATTTGTGTGTTATGTATTATCATAAATCAACAACTGCCATGTGTGGAAAAATGTTCTAAGCCAAGGTGGAAAACATTGTTATAGTCTAATTTATGTGTAATGATGGAGCAAATAATCTGTGAATATGCGTTTGAAGACTAACTGATTTTTCTTGCCTTTTACCACGTTACGTTTTGTACATTTTGTGGTGGGAATCTTCAGGTCGTTCTGTCGTATTTGCTCATGTGGCAGAAATATTCAGTTTTTTAAGACTCATCAAGGTGATGGTGTGTTTTACTCTGAAAGTTGGAGATGTCAATTACTCACTTTGTACTGTTTATTCATCATTCAGTAAATGTAAATCAAACAAAGTTTAATCTATAAATTGGATAAAGCTTTTTATTATCATTTTAATTTTCTTGTATTTGAAAGGGACAGATACAAGAAACAGAGATCAGTAGAGAGGCAACTGCAACTATCAGTCAATGTTGACTTTTTTGTACTGTACTTTTACTGTACTGTACTGTAGTCAATAGCCGCAATTGTGGATTCCCTGTATCTGCACAAGCTCTAAGACAGTTAAACACTCTCATGCCCACAGCAGGAAGTCAAAGTGATGATGATGACAGGAAAATGGCTTTGAAGAACTGCGGCGACAAAGTTGTTTGTCACCACCTCTTCAATGGGAAGCTGCTGTACAAATCTACACACTCTTAAGAACATGGTTGATCTATAGAATGTTAAGACTGTAAAAAAAAAAAATAACCTTTTGCATAACTTTGAATACAATGTAAACACAGAAAAGTGATTTAGATTTTGTTCATTTTAACAAGCAATATAGCAACTGTTGCTTAAAATGACAAAATAAAAATTGTCATTAACATTGTTTCTTTCAACAATATCATTGAGACATGTTTTCTTTCAGATGAAACTATGCAACAAAACATAGAAATATGGTACCAAACGAATGCAGTAGAACTAAGATATATTTATCAGGGTACGAAATGACCTTTTCACTGTGCGCCTGGCGCGCACGCTTTATTGTCCAGGCGTGAGAAAATCAAAAGTTTTTAGCCCATCGTGCGCTCAACTCCGTGGGCAAATTAAGTTTTTATATCAAATACATGCAAAATAAACAGGGAATCAACAAAAAACATGTTTCAGTTTGAAATACATATTGCAGTTTATTATAATTATCATGCAATCGTTTGAGGCATGACGTGGTTATCATATTATAGCACTTTCGGTCAGGGCTAAAAACTTTTCAGAGTTGTTAACCCTGCTGGCTAATACCAAATTCCCACGAATCTCAAACCCTGATATATATATTTATACATACACACACAAACATAGAACACACACAAGTAGAACCCAAATCCTTTACAGATCAGATCTGGCCCAAGATACCAACAGCTGCATGCTGACTAAAGGCATCCAAAGCCAGGGGAATACTTAATTTCAAAGATCCATATGTAATGTAGCTGTCCAAGCGGGGCAGTTTTAATGTATTTGCATATGTATTAGCCATAGGGAATTTGAAGTGTAAAGAAATTCAAGAAATGGCTGAGGGTCCATAGATAGATAGATTACTTTATTCATCCGAAGGGAAATTTGCGTGCCATCGCAGTCCCGTAGTGGGATTCAGTATTGTACAAGTAAAAAATAAACTATGGCGGACCGTGCATTTCACACCTAGGCCTTCAGTAGTGCTCCGTCTGAATCAATTCACCCCTCAATTACTATTTTATGGTTATAGAAATCATCTTATTATGTAGAAATACAGTAGGGATGTCCCGATCCAGCTTTTTGTATTAAAGTTGAAATTTATTTATCTTCTTACTTAGTTGTCAGACTCATGTTGAACAGGGATTTACTCTTATAACAACTAAAGTTTAGGGCACAGACCTGTGGGTTAGGAGATGCTAATGCTAATGCTCGTGTGGGATTGGACTTTTTTTTAAAAATGGATCTGGAGTCTGGATCGGCATTTTCTCCTGCCAGCCGATACGATCTAAATATCGGATCGGACCAAGCCTAACATACAGTGTAAAGATCAGGGATGCACAAGTCTTTTACTCCTGCAGCTACAGCCCCCCCCCCAAAAAAACAAAAACAAAACATCAATAATATCCTCATAAACTCGCGATATTATTTAGGAAAAAACAACATTTTACTCACTTAATTTTCTTGAAAAGTCCGTTTTGAAAATGGTCCTGACAGTAAATCCGCCAGCAAATAATAAAATTGACATTACACCAACGCAACTATATTTTGGTTTGTTTGCTAGCTTTGCCCTGATTGGATATCTGAATCTCCAATCAGCGGGCGTGAATACGGTGACATTTCCTGGGCCTTCCAGCAGGCCCCGGCATCACCAACCTAAAATCTGATTGGTTGAAGCAACAATGTACTCGACATGTATTTTCTGTGGGGGGGGGCCTGCAGAACGGATTGTAAAGGCCTCCAGGCAGACATCTTTGACTCTGAACCTGCCTAGCGACAAAGGATGTCTGAAATGTGATTGGTTAAATGCTTTTAAATGAAAATACATGTCTGGAAGCAGCGCAACCAGGGGAGAAGCTATGAAAGGAAGCGGGCAGACTATTTAGAGATATTGAATAAGTCTCCATGGACGAAGTATGATTAACATCAGTCTGTGATTCAGATATTTTCTTAGGCCTGCAGAGAAGGCCTTGAAGGCCCTGACGGCCCACCACTGTTGTATTTACTTTTTAGCAACAACGGCAATAACAAAAAACAACTACTGCACTGTGATTCCTTTCAATTATGTACTGTACCACCTGAGGTGCTCATTAACAACTGATAAAGTAAAATTTAAAACAGATGCTGTAACTGTAAATATCTCAACGAGTCTAGGGAGATGATTTAAACCATTTAAACCAAGTATACGATACAGTTGAAGTTATAGCTTCCAATTCGCGAGTTTCTTAGTTATAAATTCTCCATTTTATGCACCATACTGTCGCTAAACAATGCAACATATCTGAAATTGTCTTACTCGTTTCCATGGTAACCACTGACTCGCAAATATAAATTGTAATGTTTCTGTAATGTTGTGGCTTTTGTATTTCCGTTGCAGCGTTTGTATTTCCATTGGGGCTTTTGTATTTGTGTTTCAGCTTTTATATTCATGTTTCAGCTTTTGTATTAGTGTTGCAGCTTTTAAAATTATCTTGTGTTTTTTTTATTAGTGTTGACAACTCTGGGCCAATAACACAAACCTGAAAATGTCCAGGACATTGCGTCGGAACTGTTTTCGTGGATATTTTCATAGCACCCCGTCTTCATTAAACAGATGTCTACTTTGTCACTATACTTTCCCATGTGAAGAACCTAGCCAGTAGTCCATTCAAAAATTGTGCTTGTATCACAAGATTGAATCCTTTAAAAAGACCCAGTCCACATCAGTTTTATTTTATTTGTATTTTTTTTGTAGCAGTTTAGTCAATGCATCAACCAAAGTAAAAGAGACTGGTAATGTTACAGAAAATGATTACTTCAAAATTTGATTATGAGATCCGAAGTTATAATTCGCTAGGGGCCGTTTTAATCTGATTTTACAACTTGACAGGGAACATATGCTTCTTTTTTAAATCATGTATTGATGTACAAATCTTTAAGTCATGCTTTCTTTTTCACAAGACCAAATAAAATGCATTAAATATCCTTGCAAAGCTTTGAAGCCATGTGAAAATGCGGTCTGGTTTTTGCAACAACAGGTCTTTATTGTCATGGCAATCCAAGTAGTGAATGCAATCAGCCACTCCATATGCAAAGCTTCTTTAAAGTAATAATCATTTTAAAGAGGTAAAATACCATTATATAAAAGCTGCATTGGTTCTCCAGCAGCAGAACATTTTCTGGAACTTATGCCGACAATGATGAGAAAAAAAAGAGGAGAAAGCACAGGGATTAAGCAGTAACCCTAAATGAGTATGTACGGTACCTTCTCATTTTCCTTAAATATGCACTGACTGAGATGGAGAATTGGACATTATGCGGGCTTAAATGGGATCGATTTGGCATGCAAATTAATAGCACATTGCAGCACTTGAGAGCTAAGAGTGTTATTGTCTGGCATCATGGCTTATTCGAAACAGGTGACAGACTATTTCAATGATAATTTCAGGGCTTGGCATGGGCCTTTATACTCAGTGCTTTCAGAGCAGTAGTCCAACCTTTAAAAGTTGATGCTGCAGGATACTAATTGCAACAAAAAAAAAAAAACAAGTTAAAATCGTTTTGGCTCAGAAATACCTTGTCAAAAGGAAAAAAATGAATTAGCTAAATATAATACAGTTTATCAGAGAGTTGCAGCACTCTTCACGCTTTTTTAGATAATGGGTGATGCTGCCTGTGACGGCTGCTGAGATTTCTTTTGGATCTGCTGTGCTGCAGTGGGGAATGTGATGTGGCACCACACTATCTCTATTGACAGCACATTTATCACACTTTGTGTCTGATGGCATTCATTTGCATGGGCCCTTTTCCAGTTGTGTTGGTAGAGGTTGATGTGCCAGTATGTCCACACAAGGCAGAACATACAAACATTTCCTTTTTGCCAAATAAAAAGGTTGAGTGCTATACACAGCTGAAAGATAGCATGCTTTTATTTCCTATGCTCCCCGTTTATTCTGGGCTAATGTTTTTCATATTTTGTCACATCAGCTTTTAATCCTGCTTCACACTACATGACAGGATATTTCACTTCTTTGAACAAGGATTGTGAGATGACTGCTTTTTCAAGGCTCAATAAATGTTACATGACAACCCTTTCCTATGCAAAAATGCTTACTCACACATCAAACTACAATGACACTGAAGAAACATGGGATGGGTGGTTGCTTTTATTGAGTTCAGTTCAATTGAGTTAATCTCAAGGCCCTTAAATAAATAAAAAACAGATAAGTCATAATATAAGTCAAATTACCTCAAATGATAATACAGTTCAGTTCAGTTAATTGTTGTAGAACTCCTTATGCTTCAATTGTATCCAATTGTGCCTATGGCGATATGATTTATACATATAGTCTTTTAGGTTTAGTTTATGACAAATATATCTAAAAAAATTGCAAGACACATTAATTGTTGTTGTCACCAATGTCAACAAACACAGGCAGAAGCTTACATTTAGGAGAGAAACATTTCATTAGAACAGATATCAGGCAAATTACAGAAAAAGTGTCTGGACTAGTCAATGACTGGCCACCAGAGCAAAAAGAAAGACAAGTACAAGGCATTTCGTCGGATATAACTACTACTACAGACATTTGTACTTCTAAAGTTTGCCAGATGTAAAAACTTCACCTGACTGTGCGATGGATTGATTTTTCATTTAATCAAAAGCATGTGTTACAGATTACTCAGCACTTGGATGTATATAATGAATGAGATCATTTAAAACAGACAGCTGAGAGGACACAAAGTACAAGCAGACAAGGAGTGTTCATAATGTGAAAAGTACACCGTGAACAAAGTTATTGCAGATGCACACGGTAAATGGCATGTATCTTTATACCGATCACACACTTTATTGAGACTTTCCGCAATTGCATTAAAATCATCTCATCTCTATAATGCAATTTTTTGCTGCATCCAAGCATCAGCGCTCCCCTTGTACCAAGATATTCCATCAAAAAAGCAGCATTGAAATCCCAACCAATAAAGAGCCCGTCACAAAATCCACACAGCCAAAATAATCAAATTTTGCCAAAGAGACATTTAGATGTCATTTTTTCTAGTTTAGTGGCTGGCATTGCTGTTTTACCTGAAAGAATGATCAATTGGAGTGATTTTCATTTTTACCTTTGTTTCAGGTTTTGTGCTTAACTGGAATGAGTTATGAAATCCTTTTGGAAGATTTTTATTTAGAAGATGCATTCTATATGATAATAAAAATGCATGAAAAAGATTGTTGTTCCAAATATTGCATGTCTACCATAGAAAGTAACATACTGTACTAGCTGTGTAAATGCGTGGGTAATATATATAAATATATCGTACAATAGTAATATATTGTGTTAAAACTATGTGAGCACTGTACACTTTTCTTTTGTGAAGGAAACACACAGACAGCTTTATAATTTCTTACCTAAAATTAATTCAGAATTCACAAAACTAAGGAAGTATTTAAAGTTTTACATATCACAACAAAGGATGAAAATCCTGAAATTTAAGTTGAATACCTTGAATAATATATGCACGTAAAATGTCAGAGTGCTCAGGTTACTATTACTTCTGTGAAAAGATAGAAAACCTGTCTGAAATCAACTATTGTAAAACAGATTGTACTAAGCCATCTTTTTCGTTTTATAGAGGTCCACATAAAAAAGAAAATGTTTTCCTTTTTATCTTTTTGCTGTAGCTCTTGTTGCTTTTGAAAATTCAAAAGTAATATTGCTATTTGCTGAATGTAAATTTAGGATGGTTGTTTTTATGTGTATTTTTAAAAAGAAATCATTACTCGAGATGCACGTTTACTGTCCTTTTGATGCTACTTTTTCTGTCACATCGTTAGTATATTTGTGTCAACCTGAAATTGAAATTAGACACTAAAATGAGAGAAACAGGCAATGTAGAATCAAAACATTAGTACTGGATGCATAATTTGTGTTATTTCAAAAGATGATGTTGCTGGACTAGGTGATAACAGTAAGCCTCAAACAATAAAGGCGAATAAAAAGCTTGCACTGGAAGCAGCAAAATGAAAATGTCACAGCAAAATGAATTATCACATTACATGCTGCTAGGCTGATGTTCAAGTACCGATGCTGTCAGAATGCAAGTGTCTGCAAATGTGTGTGTGTGTGTATTTGTCGTGCAATTACACACAACATCCATGGGGAGTCTTTACTCAACTAATCACTTGTATCCCCTGATTTGACATGCTAATTAGTTTTAAAACACATATAATATTTCTTAACCCTTTAATCAAAAGTTGATGGTAGTTTTTCAACTATCAAGTAATGTGACATATTATCATGCTTTGAAAAAAAGTAACAGAAGTGCCAATATAAAGGCAAAAATTACCCAGTTTTTATGACAAGATGGAACTGTATGTCCCTCTTTATATTCTCTAAAAATGTCCTTAATTGCTTTTTCAACTGAGCTTATGAATAGGCAGGAATAGCAATGAAACCCAGAATGATGAAATCATTCACAGAAGAAAGGAGATCTTGCATGGCATAATTATTTCAGACACTGAGGGGTGGAGTACATTTGATGCATTTTTCTATGCATTCAGATAAGCGTTTGCAAAGGGGCTGGAGCTTCTCTCTGCACGATTGGCACTAAACCAGGTATTGAAAAGGATGAGAAAGCTAGCTCAGGCTGCCATTTCCAACATTTGAAACCAGTCATGTGATGCATAGAAAGGAGATAGATTAATTAGATGAGTATATGTGGAGGGGGCGTGGCGCTCAGCTGCAGGGGGAGGTGTGGAGGAGGCTCGGGAGCCCCGCCACAAACTGCTCCTGGACGACGGCTCCACCAGGGGGCCCGATTGCGGGCATTCAGCTACACCGGCTGAACGACCAGGACGACCCGCAGTCGTTCCTGGGCATGTTTGAGGCCACGGCGACCGCGTGCGGGTGGCCGGAGGAGGAGTGGGCGGTGAGACTTCTTCCCCTCCTGTCAGGAGAAGCCCAGACGGCGGCGCTGGGTCTGCCGGCTTCCTCCCGAGGACGGTATCGGGAGGTGAGGAGGGCTGTTCTGGACAGGCTGGGGCTCTCGGCGGAGGACCACAGGCGCCGGTTCCGGGAAGCCCAGCTGGGACCAGAGGACCGGCCCTTCACCTACGCCCAGCAGCTACGGGACGCAGCGATCCGCTGGCTGCAGCCCGGCGAGGCGGAGGGGGAACAGCGGCTGGTGGAGACGGTGGTCCAGGAGCAGTTTGTGGCGGGGCTCCCGGCTGCGACTTCGGACTGGGTGCGGTGCCACCGTCCGGCGGATATGGCGGCGACTGTCACACTGGCGGAAGACCATCTGGCGGTTGACTCGCCACCCCAGACGCCGGGTGGCGAGCCGGTGTTGACAGCCTGACCGTCGCCGGCACCCCGACGGAGATCGGCGCCCGCACCCAGTCCGAGGGCCCCCACAACTGCTCGTCCCCTTCCTGCCCCCCGTACTCGCCTCTTTGGCCCCTCCCAGGTCCCTGGCTCTGCTCCCTGAGCCTCCTCCACACCTCCCCCTACAGCTGAGCGCCACGCCCCCTCCACAGTATACATTAAGGCACCCTTAAACCTACAACCACTTTTGGCTCATGTGGGACGGAACTGTAAGAAGTGCAAAACCAGACCTTTTTATGATTTTGTTATTAATTGTGTTATTCAAATGTATTTATCGTGACATTTTCGGATTTGTATAGCAATACTCCTATGTGTTTTTGTAATCTTAATTGGTTTTCATAGCCTTTACGTGTAGGGAACGGAAAGACACAGAAGTGCTTAACAGATAGACAACTTGCGGATGGCTGTCTTGGCTGTGAAAGCATTTAACCCATTAGGCTTACATAAGCAGTGACCCATTCGAAAGCTAAAAATTGTTTTCTGAAATCATTTAACTTTGACAATACATGTCAGAAAAACGCATAAAGAATAAAATAATTCTTATTTTAGAGAGTGCAACCACAATGGATGTATGCAAACAATACAATATAATCGATCCTCAGAGCTTTATTGGTATATTTCTGTATGAATGTTACGCCCCCCCCCTTTTTGCGTTGAGGGAAGGAGGGGAGTAACACAACAGCCACAACAATTTGACAGAGTCCTGGTTGAATGTTGAAAAAAGGAGAGATTTATTGACAACGGAAATCCCAGAAGGCTCACACAAGCTGTGGGGGAGAAAGGGGCGGTTTAGGTGGTGCCAAATCAAAGAAAATAAAACAAAACAGGGCCTAACTACCGTCTGTGCTAAAGAAACAAAAGAAAACAAAAACCCTGCCTATCTAATCTAACAAAAGTTTCCACCAAAACTTTACATGGGTGGCACCCCTCCTACTTACATAGTGTATCTAACAGGAAAGACACCTACGTGAGGAAATGTACAGGGTACCCCAAACTTACCTCACCCTCTAACTCCCACCACAACCTCCACACAAAGTGCAACAAGACATGCGTCATGTAACAAAGCCAGTTCGACCCCCTCTCTCCCCAGCTGGGCTGCTTAAATAAGGCCTCCCTGGATGCTGATTGGCCCATGGTTGATGAGGATCAACCAGGGGAGATTGACACCAGCTTTCCCTATTACCTGTGAAGAGACAGGGGGAGGGGAAAGAGAAACAAACAGCCTGCAGGCATGTAACAGGTGCAAACAACAATTACGGACACCAGGGATTGTAAAATTAAAGGTTCATTGAACAGAGATTATATGTTTTCTAGAAAAACTTGTCTGCAAGGGGAGAACACCAAGCCAAGAATGGATCCACACTGGGAGACAGGAAGGTTGTCTGATCTGATTTATATTTGAACTGGTTTTGTAGAGGAAGGGGTCAGGGTCTTGCTTCATGAAGAGGGGAGCCATCAAGGAAGGGGTACAGTGTGTTCCCAGATTTGGCTGTTGTCTGTTGCTGGTGGAGATGGTCAGTTGGGATTGGATTGCTTTGTTTCCTTAGCAGGAGGAGACGGCCCGTTGGAGAGTGGACAGGTGGGTAGGTACTGGAGGTGTGCGTCTTGACCTGGAGCAGTGAGGGGGACGAGAATGAGATGCCAGGAGAGGGATTCCACAGATGGAAAGACCAGTGGGGAGGCTGAATGCTTAGCATCCAAGATGCACCTCTTAGAGAGGAATTGGAGTTGACTAATTTAATCTGGGAAATGTGAAAAACAGGATGGACTTGAAGATGAGGTGGAAGCTGATGAGGAACAGCAGATGGACTGATGGCAGATTGGATAGGAAATGGACCTAGATACTTGGGAGAGAGTTTTTTAGGGTAAGCCTTTAAAGGAAAATCTTTTGAAGAGAGGCCAACTTTCTGACCTGGTTGAAAGGTGGAAGCCGGAATGCATCTGTGTTTTAGGCTGAAGTATGGTCTGGTCCCAATTATTCGGCAGTTCCTGAGGTGAGTCCTGATGGAGGGAATGGTGGAGTCGGGAAATGTGGAGACCTAGATAAGTTTCAAAAGGTAACTGCTAAGATTTGTGAATCCTGAGCATTTTCGATCCAAAGTAAATGCAATCTCCAGTAGGTGAGGCTGTTGGCACAGACACAGCGAAGAGCATTTTTTATTTCTTGGTTTAAACACTCACACTGACATTTGGATTGTGGGTGAGGAGCTGTGGTTTAGCCCCATGAGAAGAGCAAAAAGTCTTCCAAACCTGAAAAACAAAATGAGGTCCACTATCTGAAAGAAACTCAATGGAAATGGCATGAAGTCTGAAGACATAGAGGAACAGGAATATGGCTGAGGGGAATTTGAAATCAAACGTCAGACAACTTGTCTATGAGGGTCTATGGGGGTGGGGTTAGTATAGTGGTGAGTGTCGCTGCCTGTCACACAGGAGACCGGGGAGATACACACACATATATATAAATATATATAAATATATTCTACTTTGCAAGTCTGCTAAATTCATATGCATAACCATGATCGTAACAATTACTCTCTTGTATGTAGAAGCTGGAAGGCCGGTGATGAAGTTGAGAGAGATGTGCCACCAGGGCCAACTTGGGATGCAAAGAGGTAAACCTGCCGGGGGATGATGGGAACTCTTTCCCTGGCATAGACTGTGCAATAGGAGACTAAATAAATGGTAGACGACTACCAAAAGTAGCAAACACGTGACCCAATAGTGCGGCTGACATCAGGGTGAAAGTAGAAATGGTAGTTGTAGACCCACAGGAGAACCTGGGAGCAAACTTTAGAAGCCACAAAATAAGTTTTGGGGAACCCCAGCCTGGATCTGGCTCTTGTAAAGAAGCTCTTTGAATGAGTATCTCAATATCCCAGGCAAGGGTCCACACAGTGCACAAGGGTTGTAGGCAGTTTCTGAGTGTATGGGAGAGTACATTAGGTTTGAGGTGAAGTGATAGAGAGTCTCCTGCTGTCACCATGTTAATACTCTGCCACAGTTACAACGACTGTTCATAGTCTTATTGCTTTCATTATCATTACTCTTTGTCATGATGATAAAATATCTTTGCCATTTTTCATGTAGTCTATGTGTTAATGTGTAGGCTGCCTCTCACTGCTCCCTCTGTCCTTCTCTCGCTCTCTCTCTTGCCCTCTCTCTCTCTCTCACCCCCAACCGATCAAGGCAGATGGCCACCCACCCTGAGCCATGGTTCTACTCGAGGTTTCTGCCTCTTAGGAGGAAGTTTTTCCTTGCCTGTGTCGCCTAGTGCTTGCTGTTTGAATTGTTGGGCTTCTGTATATAACTTCAGAGTAGGGTCTGACCTGCTCTGTTTGGAAAAGCACTATGAGATAACTGTTGTGAATTGGCACTGTATAGATAAAATTTAATTAAAAAATGTAACCCTTATATTATGTTACGGGTCAATTTGTAACGTTCCTGGTACTGGAGCTGGCTCCACCTCTCAGCTGCACCCTTCATCACCTCCACGCCCCGCAATTACCTTCATCGCCTTCACCTGTTACCACCTTCACTTAAGCTCCGTCCCAGCCAGTCTCCAGTGCCAGAACGTATCGAACCTTTTGGTGAGAACTTCCAGCATTCCAGTATTCCGTCTGCCTGTTTATTCGACCTGCCTTCTGTCTGCCTGTTTCCCGAGCCTGCCTGACCCACGCCTGATCCGTCTGTTTGCTTCCTGAGCATGCCTGACCCTCGCCTGATTCTCCTGCCCGATTCTGACTGCCTGCCCGTGTTCGACCCCGCCTGCCTGTGACCTCGAGATCCCGCCTGCTCCCTTGGACTGCCACCCTGGTTTTGACTCTGGACTGGACTCTGGACTCTCGTGGATTTACCCCTGTCTTCGTTAAATAAATCCCACTTTACTGACCGTCTGTCTGAGGGTGTCTTTGGGTCCGACTCAGTTCGTCACACAATTTGACCGGTTTCAGTTTTTGTGTTGATCAAAGTGCTAGTGATCCTTTTTTTTTCTTCATGAAATTTGGTGACTTTTCCTCATCTGGGGTCATGAACTTGTGTGTGAAATCTGGTCACTCTGATGTGTGGTGGGGGGTCTGTGCAGAGTTTGCATACAAAGACCAGGACACCATTAATGTGGGTAAGTAGCTGTTCAGATCAGAAATAAACATCTTTCTTCAGTGTACTTGTATTTCCATTGACTTTGAGACCCAGTCCTAGGGTTTTGTGAAGGGTCTGGGTCTGAGGGTCTGTGTAAAATACTCAACATCACCACACCAAATTCGAGGCAGACTGTCATCCAATGTGATCAATATGACTCCCGTCATACAAGATTTGCCGTAATTAGAGTTGATTAGACCCAATCAGCATTTCAGATCTTCATAACCCCACTAATAGAGAGAATGATACTGGAAATTACCAACTTAGAGGGGAGACATGTGTTTCAAGAGAAATGGAAGCCACTGGATCAGACTGACTTGCATGCTTACGTTAGAGTTCTGTTATTTGCTGGAGTGTACAGGTCAAAAGGGAGTAGCAACTGCAAGTTTATGGATTGAAGACAATCCTGGTCCCCATGTTACTGTAGATGAGAGTCTTGTTCCATTCAGGGGATGGTGTCCTTTCCGACCGTACATGCCCAACAAGCCTGCCAAGAATGTCTCTAAACTATGGGCGGCCTGTGATGCAAAATCTAGCTATGCATGGAATCTGCAAGTATACACTGGAAAGCTACTTGGAGGAACATTTGAGAAGAATCAGGGGATGCATGTGGTGCTGGAGATTAGTGAAGGATTGCAGAGTCATATCATCTTCCTACCGCCTTGGAGAAGAACTTCAGAAGAGAAAGCTGACCATGTTGGGACAGTCAGAAGAAATAAGCCAGAACTTCTCAGTGAAATTCAGAAGATGCAGGGCAGACCTCAGTGTTTGCTTTTAATTGAGAAAGTGACAGTTGTCCCATACTGCCCAAAGAGAAACAAGAATGTTCTTGTATTGAGTACAATGGAAGCTGATGCATCTCTGGGCACAAGAGAGGACTTGAAGCCACAAATTATCCTGGGTTATAAATCCACCAAAGGAGGAATTGACAATCTGGACAAAGTCACAGCAACATACAGCTGTCAGAGCCAGTTTGATCCAGACTCGAGCCAGGCTAGCTTGATCCCCAGTAGCAGCAGCTATCATTGAAAAGGTCAAGGTCAGGTCCCCCAAGGTGAAAAAGAAAGAGAAAGCCAGGATGCAAGGTCTGTCCATCCCAAGAAGACATTAAAATAAGTACCTCTTGTTTGAAATTTAAGAGTTACATCTGCAGAAAGTACACAGTAAAATTCCGAAATGTGTTTGTAAAGAAGGAAAAACCCAAACAAAATAGTTCTTAAAGAAAGTGTTGGAATTAAAAATGTATTGTAAGTCACTTTTCTAAAGCTTCATTCAATATTACATAATTTCTTATTGGCTTAACCGGTTTTTGTAAATGTTTTGCAAACATTTACATGGTGCGGTTCAAAATGACCCGCGACATAATCAATGTAATTTTTTTCCAACATGATATGAGGGTTAATTGAAACATGTTGAAAAACAGGGTCTAGAGTTGAGTATTTTGGTAGGATAGACTTTTATGGTCGGTCCAGACTATGGATTCTGTGCCTTCCAACCAATGTCTCCATTAATTTCTCCAGTGTCTCCATTACCATTTATAGCAAGAAGTTCTCAATCACCAACATTATAAGTTCTTTCTTGAAATTTTTTAAAAGAATGCACAGGGATGTAGCTTTTTATCTTGACACCACTGCCAGATGCTTCGACTTCCAGGTAGCAATGGAAATCAGGTTTGTGGGGAAAGAATTAGGGCCTGGGAGAATCTTTGTGTCAATTCAGTAAAGCCTTGGTTACTGCCTGATGTCAAGAAGAATGTCTTTTTGATGGAGGTGACAAAGGTAAGAGGAGGTGATGATGCTAAAGTCTCTTCGGTAGAAGTTCTAACCTGAGGAGGCACTGGAGTTGCTGCATTTTCTGTATGACTGTATGACAATTATGGACACCAAGCATTGAAAAATGCAAGGTTTATTGAAAAGAGATAATATGCTTTCTTGAATGATTTTTCTGCAGGAGTGAGAACACCAAAAAAGACTGGATCCACACTGGAAGACAGGGAGGTTTTTAAATGATGCAATTTATGATTGAACTTATTTTTGTAGAGGAAGAGGGCCAGGTTCTGAAGAGGGAAGCAAAAGGTACAGTATGTCCACACATCTCCTTAGCAGGAGAAGACATCCCGTTGGAGGGTAGACAAGCCAGTGAGTACTGGAGGTGAGACACAGGTGGGTGTCTTGAGCCAGAGTAGCGAAAGGGAAGAGAAAGAGATGCTGGGAGAAGGAATCTACGGGACGGAAGAACCAGCAGAGAGTCTAAATGCCTATGACCCAGGGTGCACCTTTTAGAGAGGCAAATCTGCGAGGAGGGAGAAGAGCAAGAGTACATTCTACAGAAGAATCATTTGGAGTGCACAAAGTACAGTTATCACCATTAATAGTTAACCTATTTGGTGTCTTTCTCTGAGAATTACCTCCTCTAAATACTGCTCTATGATGAGGCTAAATGCAACCCACCTGGGAGGTCCACCTGCCGATCGCACTCTGGAGAGAAGAAGGAGAGATTAGAAACTAAACAAGCAGGACAGCAACCTGATGGTAAAACATTTATGACCAAAACATAATACATAAAAAACAGTATTATCGTACAGCAGTATTGTATTTAACTATGGAGGCTTGCCTTAGAAATTCAGACATGATGTAAATACACCTGACATGTAGGATGCTCAGTATAGTTTTTAAAAGGAAAGTGAGTCCCTAATGCGAGGAGCCCAGATGATAAAGTAAAATACTGGGAGGTTAAGCATTGATCTTATCAGTTCTGTCTTAATTGATTTATATCGTAACTCAAGTGTTGTACACAACTTCCACATTATACGATAATATTATTGTGGGTATGCAAGAAGCTCGTTGGCATGTCTCATCAGTATGCATAAAATTAGTTTGCATCTGAACAAAAAAGAATAAATTACTAGGCCTCTCTTCCAATAATGAAATGTCTTGTTTGAGGATTAGATAGATGTCTTGGCATAAGCTTTAGAGAGCCTACGGACTACCTGAGCCAAATTCAATCATAATCCATAGCGTTTGAAAGTCTTTGTACAAATTCTTAATCACGTTTAACCGTGTTTTAAACAACACATTTACCACATTCCCCTCAGCGACATCTGTGACCAGTATGAAGGCTCTCTGCTTCACTGACCTATTTAAAGAAATGAAATAATAGAAAAGATATAGTTTAAATAGATAAGTCTGTGGCGTACAATAATCTACCATTTTAAAACCAACAAAAACAGTTGAATCTCTTAAGGGCAATCTCCAATTCAAAAATAATCTCATCATTTTAAGATTGTGCAACATACCCCCCAAAATTGGGTCAGTACCGCTTTTATTTACTTTGTAATATTCCCATTACACATAAAAGAAAATCCGAGGCTGAGTCACATTTAGTCTTTCATGCTCTCTTTATTGCTTAGAGATCAAGAACTCAGACCTGTCAGACAAGCTGTCGTACCCTCTTCTTGTATATGTGTATTTATGTTTATATAGCGCCAAATCACAACAACAGTTATCTCATAAGGCTTATTTAAAGAAGCCCAACACTTCCCACCAAGAGCAAGCACTAGGTGTGATGTCCCTGGTATAACCAATAGTGGATTTGGTCTTAAGATAGTCTTGAAGACCTCTGAGAAAAATTATAACACTGATGTCCAGAAAATTTCTAGTTTGGTACACAGTGAAGTAAATTTCCCTCTGCTCGGCTACATTTTTCACAGATGGGGGATATTTCTTTGAATATTCGGTGTAATTTTACTCTTGGGTACTGCAGCCTGTGCAGTATTTTAAAGTGGATCTGGCAGTGTCCAGCATTCAGGGAGCATATAGCTCAGGTTTTCCTTCCATAAATCCTCCGCTATAACTATGCCTAATTCTTTTTCCCAGTTTCCCTTTATTTTATCCGTGTTCACTGGGTCTAGTTCTTGAAATGAATCATAAATAACTGAAACTGCGTTCTTCTCCCTTGTTCATTCCCCTAGACAGCGGTTTAGCTTGTCAGGGGTCGCGTTTTCCAAGTGCTCCAGACGTGTCCTTACAAAATGTCTGACTTGGAGATATCTAAAAATTCACACTTTGGCAGATCATATTTCTCTTGCAGTTGATGAAATAATGCAAATTAACCATTAGTGTACAGATCACCCACACTGTGCAGGCCAAGTTCTTTCCATCTATCAAAGTCTCCATGTACAATCGAAGGGGTGAATGATTTGCTGATATTGGGTATGTAAAGGATAGCCTCCTGAGGTTAAATTGTTATATGCTTCCAGATTTGGGTATTAGCTCGCTTTTTTGCCCAGTTCACTCTGTATCCAGAGAACGAGCTAAATAAATAAATTGTCTCTAATAAAACAAGTTATAAAGTTCTTGGCTCTGTGACAAAGGTCAAAATGTAATCTGCATATAGCGATATTTTATTTGTGGTATAGTCTGTGTCATAGCCATGAAACTCTTTATTTGCATGAACGGTTGCCACTAGTGGCTCCAGTGCCAATGCAAACAACAATTGGCTAAGAGGACACCCACCCCTGTCTAGTTCCTCTATGAAGGTTAATTGTCTCTGACATTGTCTGGTTAGCAAAAACCCCTAGGAGTAGGGCTGGAGTAAATTTGGAATGTTATACTTTTTTTTATCCAACTGGCTCTTATTCTATTAGATGCTTAATTTTTCAGGTTTGTCTCCTGTAAAAAAAAAAGAAAAAAAAGTCTGCTGTCACCAATGAGATAGTACCTTGCCTCTTTTTACCGGTTCATTAATACCATTTACATTCCACAAGCAAAATGGTAGATCCCCTCCTGTTCTCCTTTCTTACCCTGTGATGTCAGTATGTGTAGTCATGATGATACGTCTGCTCCAGCCGTAATCTCTGACATGGCCTCCCTGGTTCTATGTACTTTATTTTCAATACTTGGGTCCACCCTGCCCTTTTCCCGATGCGCCCCATTAAGAAAAAACCCAATAAAAAGAAAAAGCCTGCATCCCCATGGGCTAGCCTACAGTCAAAAACCTGGGAGTGCAACCACGCATCCTCCCCAAAGGTCCAGTCTCCTCAACTCTTATAAAAAAAACCTGCTCTTGATCTGTACAGTAGCTGTGTAGCTTATCAGTTATGAAAACAATCAAAAACCTTCTGGTAATATATAACTGTCACTGTTGATTCTCACAATAACTGGGACAACCATCACTGCAGACTACATTTCTATGACTTTTGTTTGGGGAAGGTATAAAGAAAGAAAAAAAAAGGTTTTAGCTTTGACTGTGAGATTGAGAGAAGACAACTTACCTGCAGTGATAGTGGCTCAGAGGGGTAAAACAAGCCTCTAGCTGTGCTTGATATACCTCCACATTCCATTAGAGTCATACCTGTTTCACATTAACACCCTGTGGGATACGCTCAGGTTCAAACGCTGCCGCCTCAAGCACTTGACCCACTCATGATTGATGGTACGGCACTGTGCAGGGCAACCAATCACATTACACTTCATCAGACCAGTGCACAGGCGACATGGCATTACAGTTGGGCCACTGACGCCCGGTTGTTGGCTACACCCGATGCTACTTGTGGCCTAATTGTAATCAATTCATCAGGCTGCATCATTTATCACGGCAGAGACAGCTCCAGTTTGCTATAAATCTCTTGCTGGTACTTGAAGTCCCGCAGGAGTCTACTGCGGGTCTACTATATGCAGGCAATTTACAATTTATTTATTTATTTTTACCAAATTGTCCAGCATGTGTTGTTCTGATCAGTTTATAATATGTCCAGATGTGGGATTTCTTCTTCTTCTTCTTCTTCTTCTTCTGGAGTTTTATGGCGGTTGGCAACAAACTTTTAGTAGCATTACCGCCACTTACTGGTATGGAGTGTGGTTCTTAATGGTCTATTTAT
>CAJRST010005557.1:2366736-2389836 GCA_907169785.1 Menidia menidia | reverse complement strand
GAGTAATTTATAGTTTCAATGGAGTCACATGCACAATGAACACATACTGTACAATCTAATCTTTAACAGTTCTAGTTCATTTTAGCTGTTACAATTAAGCTAACAGTAGCAATTTTAGAGCTAAAAAGCATGTTTACCTTTGAAAAAAAGGTATGTAATCTAAGCTTATCAAGCTCTAAATATGTTTTGAATATGAACAATAGTTTTGCTAAAATAAAATAAAAAATATGCTAATGAATTTATTGCAGTCCATGAACGTATAGCAAATATTGATTTAAATAACTATGGTCTATCTATATCTTATGATCTTGCTAAGATAATAATCAATCATATTTGCATAGAAAAATGTTTAATCAGGATATTTGATAAACTACAGCATGATTGTACTATTAGTCTTTTGGCAAATAGACTGCAGAAATATTGCTCTTTTCTGCACATGCATTGCTCTCGTCTTATATAGCTTACTGAAAAATACTTTTTAAAATATCACATTCAGACAAACATGCTTATAACACACTTCTTAAGTAATTGTTTTTAGGTAACATGGTGGTTTTATACTATTTTTCCCACGCTCACATCCCGATCAATACATTAGAAGTAAACTGGGGATACAGCAGACAAATGCTGTTCCTTTTGAGCTACAAATAGCAGAATTTGCGACTTTAGCATCTCAACCAAAAGCCCATGTACTGATTTATAATGTATATTTACCTATTCAGCTAATAATTAATATTTTATGTTTAAGTATAAATTATGATATCTAAACTACCAAGGGTGATCTCATATTTAAACATGACTGTTCAGGGCCAAAGGCTAACAAGATCAGTTGCTTTGTACAAATTTGTCCTTGAGAGTGAGTAGTTTTTGTTTTTATTATGCTCAGACAAAAGGCCCACTGGATCCAGAGGACAGAACACAGAGGAGACTTGCCAGAGAAGCTATGAGTGCACAGATGCATCTTTTAAAAAAATTATGTATATTTTAGATGTTTAAAACAAGTGGGAGGAGTTGAACACAAGGAAAGATGAGGTACTGTATAAATTCCTCATCGTTCCTTGTGTTCAACTCTTTGCTCTCAGAAACATTCATTGTGGTTGTACCGACCAACCTTCTTTGTTTGGACTGTTTATAATTTTGTTATGAGTGACAAAGACACAAAAGGGTGAGGGATCTTACAAATGAATGGATGATATTTACTTTATTCACTTTTTTTTTAAAGAATCACAACAAAAATGTTGAATGATCATTCTCATAGCTCTGAAATCCAGTCATGTATCTTGGTCAGCCTCAACCCAAAGGAGAGAAGGTGTTTTTTCACATTAGCATCTGCTTATAAGGCAGATGCTAAAGTGAAAGTAAAATTAAAATGAATTCATACAGTGCAGTCAGCATCCCCTTGCATGTCAAATAAATTAAGCATTGATTGCAACATAGAGGGTCCCCTGTTTTATTGCTTCTACAGTAGTATGGCCAAAAGGATAGGGGTGTTATTTGTGTAATTTCCTCAGGTATTCATCTGTACACACCAACGTCTTTTGAATTTTATGTACAGTAATCACATATGTTCAAGGTGACATGCAGATTAAAAAAAAAGGTTATTTGATTTGGATCGAAACAAGTGCTAATGGTTTTATTGAACCACAACCAGTCTTGACGTCATGTCAGTAAATGCCTGCTATGATCAATAATAAAATAACAATATTTAATTGAGTATTATTCTACTTTACTGTAAATTGGTGCTATTCAATTCGAATGAGCATTGACATAGATCAGTTACTGCCATTCAAACCATCCATTTGCCTCAAATCTGTGGCTTCCTTTCTGTGACATGCAGCATTTATGTAGTGCATGGAAATGCTGCTTAAGCCTTTAGTCTGAGAGCAAAGAATAGACATGGAAGGCACTGAACTATGAGATCTACAGGGTACAATAAAAGTAAAGTAATGAAGAGCCTTGTAGAACTTACTATTACATATTAAAGTCAGACTGGACAGATTCTCAGATTGAAAACCTATTTGAACAAGGTAACACCATACCCTTTGTTACAGACTTGAAAAAGAACTATTCACCCTGCTACTGTTAGTCAGATAGAGGACAAATCCTACTCCAAAGTGCCCATTCATGAAGATAAGACTAGGGGCAAAAGGACCTGCAGCACACAGTGTGAAGGTAGTGCCCACTTAAATAATCTATTCATCTTTTGCCAGTTCCGTTCATACAACCAAAAAGTCCAAAACTATTTCAGAAAACCTGGATGTGAATCAAAATGAGCAGTCGTACAACTACTTACGCCAACAAGAGTAGCTGGATGAGTGTTCATTTTGAGCAGGAATTATACGAAAATCTAAACTTAAGATAAAATAATAACACAAATTCTGAGAGCAAGAGCAAATTTTGCTCTTGAAATTTTTGTTTGCTTTTTTTTGCTTTTTTTTAACATTTTACTCCAACTGGCATATACTGTCAGTCAGTTGGATATTCAAAAGCTGTTGGCCTAAACCAACACAGCTATTTTCACTGTGAACTGCCAAAGGATTACATGAGAATTTCTCATCGAAAGGATATTCTCCCTGAAAGTGTAATATAAAATGTATGGTAGGATGAAGATTACTTTCACTTTACTTTCTGACTTTCTGATTGAGGTTTACATTTGGGGCCATAGTTCCTAACCATAAAAAAAGGACATGGCTCCCTTTGGGACAGTAATGAGTTAGCAGGAGTAATAGTACTATGATTGGAAAAGCAGGGAGGAATTTTTATGCAGTAGTCAAGCTAACAATTACAGATAGCATGGACAAAAGAAGAGCGCATTTTCTGCATCAATTTAAACTTAAAAAAGAGTTAAATTTAAAACAATTCACTATAGCCCCATAAGGAATAATACAAAGCTTTGTCAAGTTGAGAGGCTTTGTTAGCTTAGCCAAAAAAAGTACATTGTGATGTTATTTTTACCTTTCTCGTCTTGTTGGATGGCAAGCTGTTTAACCTTTCTAATATCTAAGCAGATCTCCCATTTCTAAATACTTCCAAAAAACCATGAGTTATGAGTTTTGCTTTATCTCTCCACATTTCAAAAAAGAAAAGCTGTTTATTATCTCCGTTGTAGATGTCTTGGGTTTGGGACCATTGCAGACTGCTGATATTCTAAAGGTTTGACAGGAGGTACAAACCAACATGTCATCATATATATTATACATTTATCTTCATCTTATTCTTTATCCAAGTTTGAGCAAAATTAATTACTTCATGCTTTGCCTTATCTTTGGGTTTCTTCCCATCTATTATTTTTCTACATGGAGTATTCCTTAAACTAATAAAAGACAGAGCAGATGCAGTTACTGTTACAGAGACCCTCAAAAATATCAGAAAATTGACTTTTTGAAATTCTTTTTCAAATTTGTTCCAAAAGGATGACTGCTTACTGTCATGGGACTACATAGGAATGGTTTCCATTGCCTCTCCTTGCTATTTCAATACAACGTCCATCATCTGTATAGAGAATCACATTAAATTAAATTAAATTGTATTCATATAGCGCCACATCACAACAGTTATCTAACAGCGCTTTCCAAACAGAGCAGGTCAGACCGTACTCTGAAGTTATTTACAGTTTCCACCAAGAGCAAGCACTAGGCGACACAGGCAAGGAAAAATCTTTTTAAGAGGCAGAAACTTCGAGCAGAACCATGGCTCAGGGTGAGCCTGTCTCAACCGGTTGGGGGTGAGAAAGAGAGAGAGGGCAAGAGAAAGCTGAGGGAGCAGGGGAGGCAGCCTACACAGTAACATATAGAGGTACAGACAAGTAAGGGTAGTGTTGCTATAGACTGGATAAAAAGTGGTGCAGATATTGCTATAAATGTTAATGATAAACAGCTCCAGAACCGGGAACACCTGCAGGAAGTGTTAGGAGGAGAGAAGAAAGAGGAGAGGGACGAGAGAGCACATGACTATGGGAAAGGGATAAAGTCCAGTTAGTAACGTGCATTAATGGGATGTGAGGGATAGAGAGAAAAGGAGAGGGGAGCTCAATGCCTCATGTGAAATCCCCCAGCAGTCTATCGCAGCATAACTAGCCTTAACTATAAGCTTTATCATAAGGGAACGTCTCAAACCTACTCTTAAATATCTGCCTCCCGAACTGGAACCTGGTTTCACAGGAAAGGACTCTGATAGCTGAACGCTCTGCTCCCATTCTACTTTTGAATACTCTAGGAACCACAAGTTACCCTGGATTCTGGGAGTGCAGTGCTAAGGTGGGGCAGTAAGGTACTATGAGCTCTTTAAGATGAGATGGTGCCTGACCGTGAAGAGCTTTGTATGTGAGAAGAAGGGTTTTAAATTCTATTCTGGATTTTACAGGAAGCCAATGCAGAGAAGCTAAGACAGGCGAAATATGATCTCTTTTACTGGTTCCTGTCAGAACACGTGCTGCAGCCTTCTGGATCAGCTGAAGAGTCTTAATGGAATTAATGCACATGGCCAAATCAACAATTATTTTGTTAATAGCACAAAGCAAATGGGTGGAAAGCTTCTTGATTGATGGTTATTGGACAGCGAAATACTGTAATTCTTCACATGCTCAGCTAATGTATACAAAAAGATGAAAGACCCTGACCATGTTTGACCATGATCTCACTGTGTGTAATATCTTGCTGTGCATCTGTCTTCATCTGAATAATTGTAGGTTTCATGATCATTCGCCATAATGCCTCAGGAGGTTGTGAAAATATTGTTTGATCAGTGTCTCCTCTTTTAATTGATGTGTTGGGAGTTAAAGGGAAATGGTCCCCTGGGGCTCAGCTGGTTGAAAATGTTAAACATTTTTTTTGCTTTCCAAACACTGTTAAATGTGTATCGGAGAACCACACTGATGCATATTTGATTCCCACCATCTCATTTTGATTAAATTTCAAATATAAAAGAGCATCTTGCACCAACAAATGCATCAAAAGATATCTTTTAATGCATTTGTTGTATATGTTTTTACTCTTTTTCTATCAGTGAACCAATACTTTTTAAAGCATTTTTATTGTTTTACAACTCATCCAGCAGGTCAGGGACTACAGTTCTATCAATTATAAATTGATAGATAATTGTGAAAGCTGCCGATCTATTAACAAGAAATTCTAGCTCAACAAGAAAGGGTTTTTGCAACGTAGTTACTCTAGAACCAAGTTTGTTTTTGTTTCCATCACTAACTCTCCTGTCATTTCAGATCCGGCCCTTCCCTGTCATGCAAATACTCATTCCCCCTCACCTGCTTCTCTCCGCCCATCTCCTCACCTGCTGCTCATTAGCTCATTTGGCCTTCAGTATTAATACCACTCCCTTTCCACTTTGTCCCCTGCCAGATTGCCTTGTGTTGTTCCGTTCCAAGCATTCCAGCGTTTTATTGTTCTGCCTGCCCGTTTTGACCTCACGTTTGCCTCCCTGGATTTTGGATACCTGCCTGCCCCTTGTCGGATTTGTTTGCCTCTTCAACTGATCTCCTGGTTTTGACCCCTGCCTGTTTTTGGACTGAGTAAAGTGTTTTTCCCTCACTATTTGCCTGTTTGAGTTGTCGTGCTTTTGGGTTCTCTGTTGCCTGGACCAGTGGTCGTGACAGGTTTTTCTCTTAGGAACGGAAAAAGGACTTCTTGACACACTACCAATGGAATAAGGTAGGGAGCCGACAATCGCTTCCAAAAGAAAAGTAAAAAAACTATGACTTAAAGCTTGATGACTGTGTATATTTTTCAATACTCTGTAAAGACACTTATAATGGATATGTAACATCACCCGGAATAACGTTAACACACTTTATTTTTACCAGTCAGAGTCAAAATGTAACTAAATATAATGAACAGAGAGACGGTACAAAGCAGAAGGACAGAATAACTGCAGTGTCCAGGTCAAAGATACTCTTGAACTTGGAGAAGTTTTCATGCTGGTATCCAAGCCCCACTTTTTGTGACATCACAAAATTGCTTCCTGAGGTATTGGCAAAACAGTAAGGGGTGGAACCCTAACGTCTTTAAACAGACTTTGAGAATCTTTTTAAATTATTCAGTTCCACCGAGTTCCACCACAACAGTCAGTCATATAACAAATACACATTAACTTGACACAGTATGACTGGAAATCCTCAAAATTTTCCCTTTGTTTTACAGGTTTTGGTTTTGAGTTAAGAGCACAAATTCAGTAATATGGTGGCTAATTTCTTCTTGTTGCATGACAATACATAAGTAAAACTATACGAGCAGCGGGAGTACATAGTGAAAAAATGTAAATAATTGTATAAAAAGTCAATAAAAATACAGAGTGAATATTTCATTGAAATAAATGTTTTTATGTCTACATACATATTTTTATGTCGACAAAAAACTGATAAGCAATACTTTTTCTACTAAATTTAAAATAAACCTTTATACGAAAGAGAAGTACAATGATAATTCAAGACTGATACAGATTGAGAAAAACTAAATGAGAGGAAAGATACTAAAAAACAAACGGAAAGAAGATAAGCTAAACAAAATCATTCAAAATTGAACCTTTACATGAAATCTTCTGTTTAAAAAGCTATCAAGGTTAAGTCAGAAGATTTTTTTTAAATGTATTGCCTTAAATGCAACTTAACAGGCAATTAGCATCACAAAGAAAAACAGAGTAAAAACAAGAAAAATAAAAAGATAAAATGAAAATAAAAATAAAATAATTATAAAAATTGGGTCTAATATCGTCACGTCTGGGGGAATGTCTGGTGTCTCGTCATATGTTGATTACCTATTGTGTACACCTGGGGTTCCCCTCCCTCATGTGTTTAAATAGTCCTCGTTTCCCATGTCCTGTGCCAGTGCGTTTTAGTCTTTCGTCTTTCGTCTCCCCATGTCACGTAAGGTTTTGCTTTTGCTCCATGCCATTGTCTTATTTACTTTGTACCATAGCCATGTTTTTGTCATAGCCTTGTTTTGCCACAGTCTTGTTTAGATACTTTTGCCACAGCCATGTTTATCTTGCTTTGCTACTTTGCTCATAGTTTTCTCACAGCCTTGTTTTGAACTTTGTCACCATCCACTCCTTTTGAGTGAGTTTTTGTTGAAATAAAACCCTTGTTTTTGCATCTCCGCGACTGAGTCCTCCCTCCAAGATCCACCCTCATGACAAATATGTCACATAAGAGTAACTCTGTAAAGGGTATAGTACATATCTTACCAAGTTCTGTACTCCGAAAAGGGATATTTTAGATTTAAAGAAGCCATCATAATAATAATAGTACTAATAATAATATATGGATATAATATAAGTATATAAGAGTCCTGAGCTATATTCAGTAACTGTGGTCCAAGTTCTCATAAAAACAAGTACCTTTAGCTGTAATTGGGCAGTCATATATTCCATCCTGGAAACATGTTTTACTTTTTGCAACCACTGAGTGGGAGGGTCAGTCTTCTTCCAACTAATAGTAATATTTTTTCTTGCAATCATCAACAGAATATGTAATATTTTACATTGTCCTGTGGTAAACAGGTAGTCAGGAAACACATCCAATAAAAATAACAAAGGGTCCATGGGAAGGTCCACTGCCAAAGTTTTTTCCAGTTCTATCTTGACATTTTTCCAAAATGTTTGCAATTTTGGGCAGTCCCAAAATACTGTATATTAGTATAGTTACCGACCATACCACAGTTCCTACAACATTTGTTGCTGGGATTGTTCTTGGAAACAAAAGTTGTTAACGGCGTAAGTCAGAAGATTTGGCTACAGATGAATTCCCAGGAAAGGTGGGTGTTTGATTTTTAAGAGACACAGGAAATTAAGGGTTCGATATTAAAGCATATGTAGCCAATGTATGTTTAAGATGACCTGTATAGGCTTCTGGCATTTATTTATGGCACAGTGGGACTTAATCTTTTGAGGTATGGAGTTTGGAATGGTATCTTTAGTCAAATGGCAAAGCTACATGTAGTGATTTTTTGTAAGAGAGGGATAAAGATATTGCTGGGTGTCTTATTGAAAATAAAATGTTTGCATTTGCACCAAGGTCTGTTAAGCAATTAGCAAGCTCCTCTTACAGTTAAACAAATATAACGCGGCAACACTGGTTTAGAACTCCCTGAGCTCTTGTTCTCAAACTTGCCACTGAAGGGTTGATGTGATGTATTTACACTCACTGTTGTTCGTGCTAAATTTCTAATTGGGTAAAGCTGTTAGGTTAGGGGTCGGGTATACAATTATATACAGAGCTGATATCACAGGTGGCTGCATATTTCAAGATGTGCATGGACCACCTAATTTATATTCAAATCAACACAGCAACTCATGAAAAATGTGTTTACTTTACAACAAAACCATAATCCTTCTGTGTACCAACAATTCCCCAACTTCCCTGTCAAAGCCAAGACAGAAGTGGGAAAAATGCAGTCACTTTCTCTCTGTAAAAAGTGGAATCCTCACCGTCTGCTTCACTTGTTTGCTCCAGCTAAGCACACGTTTGAGCATACATTGCATCTCATCTGCTCATTTACCAACAACAGTCATTTTATATAATTTATACTGGTCTTTTCCTTTTAAAATATCCTCATATTGTTTTCCTCTTAGATTTTCAAAGGATGTGTAATGAAGTGGCAAAGGTTTACTTTTTTATTCATTCCACATAGCTGTCTCAAGATACACCCTCATGATTGTTTCAACCTAAAGCTAGTTGTTCTGTCTTCAGAGGTGGATAATGTATTGATCTGCAGCAAGCCAGTAAAACTTCAAGTTTTAAGAGAACAGACCAAATATGCCTTTTCACTGAATTCCATATTGAGAATAATTAGATTGTTTATTGTTTTTATGACTCATAGCACAAATACTGTGAAATGGTAGGTCATTATTTTTTTTATTTTTTTTACAATTACAGATGCAACTGGATAGTTCTGAATGATAGATAAATGAAATGACATATCAAAAATTAAAACATCACTTTAAGTTTCTGAAGCGTTTTGTACCTATAAAACATTACACAGTATGCATATGCAATAATACTTTGCCATGTTATCTAGAAAACGATAGGGTGGAGGGTTGTACAAACTATAAACCTGGGGTATAGGCAAAACCACAAACATTTAATCAGTTCGCTGCCCATTCTTTGATCTTACGAAGTGCTCTTAAAGGAGTACCTGTAACTCAAAATATGATGCTTCACAAATCCAAAAAATGAGCAATGTAAAAAATATATATGAAATAAACATTAATGTGCCGTAAAATCATGACATTAAAAATCTGTAACAGGAAATACAATGAATCAGTGAATTTAAAAGGAGTATATGAATAAAAGATAAAAAAATAAAATGAATATATTGTAAAATTAATAATTGTTCATTTTCATAGTCAGTGTATGTGAAAGGATCACATTTCTTTTGTAGAATTGATGTTACTCTATTACAAACATAAAAAAAAATTAATACATTTACATTTACAATATAGCTTGTTTTAAAGAACTGAATTAAAGAGAGTTCCATTTTATAAATTCAGTTTTGATTTACAGATAAATGCTATGATAACAGAAGGAAGTTGAGAATCAAACATGTTTAGAACTGAGATTTATAGGCTAGTAGAACTATGGTCATGGTCAAAAAAATAAGCTACTGCTTGTAATTGGGATGTACATAAACATAAAGGGTTAATATCAGTTAAGACAACACATTAGCCCCTTTACACACCTGGCCTATAGCCGCTAGTCTATATACATAGGTTAGCGGAGTTGTAACTGTGTGTGTGGTGCAGAAATTATTTTTGCACTTGACCCAACAAGATTAACACAATACAATACATATTGTATTTTTCTGTCCATCTTGGGTACTCACATTTCAAACAACCCAGAATAATTAAAAGATCAGGAATTTTATAAATAGCTTTCTCTCTCACAGACATGAGTCCCAGATTTTTATTGCAACAGCATCACACACCTACTTCATGCTCTGCAGATTGGGGTTGTGTAGGTTGGGTGCAGAAGGCACCAGCATCTCCTCCTGAATGTTCCTCACGATGGCTGTGGAGGCTGACAAATAAGTATCAAGTGTTTACAAAAGTTTGAATCCCTGGATTGTATTTTTTTAAACACGTAATTTATCAATTCATGTGAATATAAATACATTATGAGCATAGTTACCGGATACCAAAGTTCACACAGAAGATTAATTGATTGCATGAGACCAGACTAAAACAAATGTTTCATGCCCCCCTGCCGACACATCTCCTATGAATCTGCTTGAGACAGTCAAATAGCATCATGTATCTTTGATTTTGAGACATTTGGAGAACAACATGATGTAATGTGGGTAGTAACTAAAATAATGACAATGCAGATACAAGCACTTGAAATTTGTTTCCCTCAGATGGTTGTTAAACCCTCTGAGGTTAGTAGAGACAGGCAATTAGGAGGGAGCTTGAATTAGGAACTGGTCCTCCTTCATATTCAAAAGGAGCTAGCTGCGCTGGTTGTGCCCCTTGTGGAGGTTTGTGATTACCACTTGTGATCAAGAGGTAATCACTTACCACTTACTCGGAACACTCTTTAAGGACTATAAATCCTTCTGCTTTGTGGCAACCCCCCACGGATAAAGCATACGTTTGTCACTGGCACATGGGCTCATTGTCTCCTCAAGCCAACTTTAGATGATAGATGGTTTCAAGGGGGTGTTTTCGATAATGTCCAAAATCATCATTACAGAGAGGAAAATGAATAGTCTCAGGGGCTCGCTGACGAAAGAGAAAAAACAAACAATTACAGGGAATTTAAGCATTCCTTGTTTGCCGCAACCACCGTTAAAGTTGTCTTCCCTGCAAACTTGTCTTCCCTGCAATGCAACAAAGAGGGTTATACTCTGGACATGCTCTCTAAAACTTAAAGCTACCATCCAAAAGCTTTGAAAGGCTATATACAAGCCCCCAACAGACACACACTCTATTCCTAGTCTATTGGCTTCATCCTCCTGCTTCCCACTGTGAAATAGAGCCCCTCTCAGTCCCACTGCGCCACGGCCCTGCTCTTTATTTCACTTAACTTTTTTTTTTGCTCCCCCCTTTTTTTTTGGGCTTGGAGCTTATCTGAGAGGCTCAGCCGTTCAGCGGTCCACTGTCCACAGAGAACCTTAGGCCAAAATAAAAATAAAAAAAACAAATAAAAAAAGAGAAAAATATACAGCTTCTCTTTGCTGAGGTTTTATTTATGCTAAATACTGAGATATTTCAAATGTTTACCATAAACTCTGTTTGAAACCTATAGAACTCCTTCAACTGCTGAGCTTTCAAGAAATATTATATAATGAAACTGAGTCAAGAGTCAAAGCTGAGAGTAATATTATTATGATTTTTTATTTCTTTTTAATCAACCATATTCCAAATTTAGGTATTGATGAAAAGAAACAGTCAACTCATATGGGAGAACAACGGAGAGGAAAATATTTCTTTATTTTATGAATCACACCAAGTACAAGACAAGCTGGTTATTTGAACTTCACAAATAAATCTGTTTTGTAAATAATATATACAATTTATTGTGAATTAGCTCTTCATGTAGGAGACACAGAAGGATATTTATATTCCTTTTAACATCTTAATTGTGACCAGCAGATTTAAAAGAGGGAAATGTACTCAGACTTATATGGAAGGTAAAGAACAGCATCCAGTAAAAAAGAACAGGTATAAGAAAACTGTCCTTTTCCAACAAGCATCCCTGGCATCTTATTATTTACACCATCGACAATTGAAGCCCAAACCTGTCTTTGATGTAGCTCAGCAGTAGTTCTACTTTAAGATCAGACCAAAATAAAGTATTAAGATATATTTTCAACTTAATCCCTTTTAAATGACAGCTAATTAAAATGAAAGTTAATTTAACCACCAGTGCTTTTAATATCTCAATTCTGTCGATAGGAAAGTAAATAAGTTCACGTTAAATTATTTCAAATGCAAATGAATCAAATCATAATCCACAACAATGCAAAGTGACAGTAGAAAGAAAAATAAACTTCCTTTAATAGTAAGAAACCTCTGGCAGATTCGAATGTCTCATACTCTGGGGTTATGTAGATCCTGAATACTGCCAAAGTCATTTTCAAACAAACTTTATTCATGTTAACCATCACAACATGCTAATTTGGGTCAAATACATTCTACTGCATGTTTTGGGTCATCTGTGTTTGTAAACAACCCTAGTATATTTCGACCCTGTAATTTCATTTTTCTGAGTCTCTCTTCTCATGAATCCATCTTATTGATGATCCTCAGATTCCTTAGACGACAGGTTGATGTGTAGTCTGATATCAATACAGTTATATCCCCTGGAGTGTCAGGTGAACTAATTCCTTTCTAAGAGATGCAGCTGTTTGGCATCTCTACCGTGAGAGCTGATTCACTCAACTTTTGGATGATTTTCACAAAAACAGTACTTGTGATGTGATCATGAAACGGGCATGTGAAAATTACGAAAGCAACTTTGTAAATTCTCCTGAACAGTGGCTGCCTGAGGGATAAATGACCCGCCAAAAGTTGTAAATGATTTGTCAAATTGCAAATGAAAACACATTGTAAAATATTACTCATCGCTTTAAGTGTTTATCCAGGTGTGAAAAAGATGGCTAAAAAGTACAAAAAACAGCAAAATGGCAGTAAATGTGACAATGGGAGAAAAGTTTCAAGTAAAAAAATATAAATGAAAAAAAGACAGAGATGATGAAAATGTTACTTTGAAAATGGGGTGGTGAAAACAGAGGTCTACAAGAACTCTGTTAAATTATCAGTCTGATTAATTTGAAATCCATTTAGATTAAAACAGAGACACTAACAACAAATCTGGTTTTTAGGCTTCAGTTCACTCCAATTTAGTTTTATTCATGTGATGCCAGTTCATGAAAAAAAAGCCTTTGTAAAATTGTTCCAAGAAACGCTCAGACAGAGCCTGTTTTTCAAATGTAACTTTGATGTTGTGAATAATTGCTTTATTTAACAAGATATATTAATATAAAAAACAGCAGACTTAATGGCTTTTTCTATTAAACAAGTTGATTCAAGTCTAACAACTATTTTGATGATGCAATTTTCATAGGTTTTTCTTTACCTCTGAATTAATAAGTCCTGCTACTTATGTAGCGTTTGGACAGAAGATTTGATGGCAACGTGGAAGGAGTAATCAAAAAGCACCAAAGAGATAACAGATTAAATGCATTTTCTGGTGTGTTTGAATGTCAAAATGTGTTATGACTGTTGTAGCACAATGAAATATGTCCACGGGGAGAAAATGAGACCAAAAGAAAGAATGATAATAATTTATGGGAGTTGCGTCACTTCCCCCCCTGCCCTCTAACTTATTTTTGCATTTTGTGTTAGTCTTTGGTAAGCAATATAATGTCACACATTTCAAATGAAATATTCCATCCATTAGTTTGCTCCACAAAGGAATCTTGAGTTTCAAACTTTTGCCACATTTAAGCAGACTTGAATAAAAAAGTGAGAAGTTTAAAGGGCACAGCTGAGTTTCTCTTTTCAGAAAGTTGTATTTGCTCTTGGCAAAGTGCCACATGAAGTCTGTGAAACTAACAAACAACTAATCAACAGAAAGAGATGCAGTTGTTTGAATTTACACCTTCACAAGACAGATGGGGGCTCACTTTCAGTCACTTTGCCCACTGTGTCCATGGGCAAAATGATAAAATTGTGCTAATATGTTATGCAAATTAGAAAATGATATCCAGTCTAATTAGAAAGATTATAGCGTAATAATATTCCTTTTTGTTGTCATAGTTACTCTACTTATGAAAGGTTTTAGTTGTTGTTGAATGAGCTCTACAAGGTGTAATGGTGGAAATATTAAAGTTATAAACATTGCTTCTGTCAAAGGGACACAATTTCATTGACTTATATTAGAGATGTTCCAATCTTTATAAAGTTAATTTTAGTTGTGAATACAGAAAAAGTAACAAGGCTATCAAACTGGTGTTAACTTTACAGTTGACTCAGCTTTGTCGGCAAGCAGTCAGTGAATGTGTATCATTCAGGATAGCTTCTCTACTTACAATATATGCCCTTTGTTCTTTAGGAGTGAGTTTTTAAGTAAATTGAAAAGCAGTTGCTCATCAGGCAAACCAATGACACGGATCCAAATAAAGCCATTAGCCCTGATTGATTTTCCCTACTAAAATTACAAGTGTTCACAAAGGGTAATTAATAAATACCAGTTGTGTTTTATTATTATTAATGAGATTCCCAGTAACAACTCTCACTGCTTTAAAGAAAAGAAAAGTTCATCCTGAAACAGTTGCTTTTATTGAATTTATAAATAAACATTCTAATAAGAACAGAAGAACATCTCTTGTTTGGAAGAAATGTTGTTACAGGCTTTTGTACAAGATTAGGGAAAAACAAATGTCCAGTATTTCTGCTGACCTCAGTGGCAATCAGGAAGTGGCTCCAATTAGCATTACTCGTACTGTTTTTTTTAATTTCTTGTTTCTGCAATGGACTAACATAGAATGAAGAAAGTTAAATGTCCTTGTTGATTGAATTTCTTTCTCATCATGTTTGTTTGAGATGAAGGCCTGGGTGAATAATTGTCTTAAGCGTTCCCTCTGAATATCAAAGAGACCCAAGTTTGATTTAAAATACTACCCCTTTTTTTAAAACTTTCCTGTCAGCTAATCAAGAAAAAGAGCCAGATATAAAGGCGGAAACGAAATGAAAGTCCTTAGCATGCAGTATAAATGTTTCTATGAGCTGCAGACCATTGGATGGTGGATATTGACTGTTATGCCTAAAGCAGGATGGAAAGGGCTTTTTAAAGGCTCACTGGTTTCATTTGAAGAATCTTAAAATGCAAAGGCACTCTTGTTTGTGCTACACTTGATTCTTTTATGGTTATTGCAAGACAAACCAATGCTACCCATTACCACTTTGAGTCATTTAATCCCAAGGATCATCAGATGAGGTGTTGGTAAATGAAAGATGAGAAAAGAGGCTTAATGTCAAATAAAAAAAGAAAATGTTCTGAGTTGAGATTGCAACAAAGTTGGATGTAAAAGTAAACTATACTGTGGCAAGAGAGACACAGACTTTTGGAAATGAACAAAGCCAAAGCAACTGCAATTAAACAGGAGGACTTAGTGCAGTCATGGGAATCATTTTGTCAGGGTATTTACTTTTATGCCTTCACAAGTGTCTCCTCTAAGCTCTGCTTGCATCCATCTCTTCCAATTAATTCAAGTCTTTGTCGGAAGAGGGCTTTCTGCATCTGCCTCTGTTATTATGGTTGATGTCAGAATCTTGTTTGGAAAAAGATATTTAAATTAGTTGGCCAATCATGGAATTAGCTAGATAAAAGTGCTTCCATCAAAGTTATTTGCCATTCACTGCATGGTTGGGATTCTAGACCTAGCGTCCATAGCTCGAATAATCTGGTTAACATCTTGACTGTACCATCACATACAACTGGTATCCTAAATTTATTTTGTATAATTGACTGTTGTTGCTGTTTTTATTACATAATCCACAGTATCGTCTAATCCAGAATCTAACCCTAACATTGTATCCCGGTAACCTTGTCTTGCCATGGGACCACTCATATTTAGAGGTTTCAATGCTATCTGCCAAAGTGGAGGCGAAGAGGTCAAATTGAGCAAAAATGCCAACAAGTATGATGGTGGGAATGTATTTCTGTCTGTAATCAGCAGCAATGACCTCAAAGCCTCTGTTCCTCAGTAGATTTAGAGAAACATTAGATTCATGTGCAAAGCTCACAACAAAGTTGCCAATACCTTATCTTATTTGCGCCACCCTCTGCAATATAAGTGGTTCTAAAGTCATGCCAAGGAGATAACAGACCAAATCCTTTAGGACGGCACGGTGGTGTGGTAGTAAGCACCTTCTCCTCACAGCAAGAGGATTCCTGGTTCGTTCGCATCTTCTCCCTGTGTCTGCGTGGGTTCTCTCTGGGTTCTCCTTCCACCGTCCAAAAACCTGCATGTTAGGTTGATTGGACATTCTGAATTGCCTTTAGGATTGAGAGTGTGTAGTAGTTGTGTGTCTCTGCGTAACCCTGCGAAAGACCGGTGAACAGTCCCGGGAGTACCTCTTGCCTCAGGCCTCTCGCCCGTTGACTACGGGGGTAGGCTCCAGTCCCCTCCCGCCACCCCATTTGGTTACGATAATGGATGGATGGATGAAAATAGTAAATTCTTGGGCACTCCTCATGGTTATTAGCCTCTCCACCGGCAGCCTCTGCTCCTCAAGTCTGTCAATTAATTAATAATTAATTACTAATGGTCCTGTGATGGATTGGCAGCATTCTCTAACTTCCACAAGTAAATTGTATTGTAGTATTTCCTGGGGTTTTAGTTCCCTCTACTTCTCACTTGCCAAACCTGGAGGCTGCTTCTCAAAAGGTTTAGTTTATTTGATCCAAACTGTATTTGCATATCAAGTGGAAATGCATATAAAATACTATGCTGTGGGCCTCAAGGTTCTGCCATGGAAATTCTATCTCTTTGAAGTCTACATTTTTACCTTTCAACTATTCTGTTGTAGTTTTACTGCCGTGATCATTGTCCTGTTGTATGACCCAATTGCATACTAACTTTACCGTGAGATGACGTCATATTTGACTCATAGAGCCTTTTGACAGTTTGACAGTCTCTCTCAGATGTTTGATTTTCTCGAAACACGGTGCTGCTCATTGTGACCAAACATCTTTGTTCTCTTCTGTTTAAAAGGCAAGAGAGAAGAGGCTTTCGATGTATCCCTTAAAATACAAGCCATACTTGTTCTTGTTTGTCTGAGCTGTCATGTTCCTTAATATTTAACGTACTTACTGAGGCTTGTAGAGTCTGAGATGTAGCTCATGTTGTTTCTTTTCTTTTCCTTCTTTTCCTTTCTGTTTTTCTGATCATGAGATGGATTTTCTGGGTTGCCCTGACCTTGGAAACTCTTTAACTGTCTTGAATGGTTGTCAATGCAGAATCATTGTTAAGAAATTGTTTCCAAACTCCAAATTGAAAAACAACAAAAATAACAGATGTACAATAATTGTTGGAGATGCTAATGATGATTTCCATAGAGGTTGTAAAGGTGTACTACTTTATTTACTTATTTTATTTGTATTATATATTTGAATGTACATTTATTTATTTAATAGTTGCTTGAGTGTGTAAGTTGTTGTACATGAAAACATGTGAAACAAAGTGGGTTTGGCTGTTTGGCCAGATGGATTTGCAGAAATAAATGACATACTTTGAATATAATTTCTTCAAAATTTTCTATTGCCAAAAAGCATGGTAGATAGCTTGGTAATAGTAAGAAAGTTAGAACGCTCTCATACTTAGTTCAGTTTGATACTACTGTTCTTAAAAATGGGCTTATGTGTTGAACTTATGGATATTTCGTGACTTCTCCGAGTGCCCTCAGTTTAGATGATAACAAATTCATGATGAATAAGCCATGCAAAAACAATGGAATTTTTCATGAATGAAAAAAAGGAGGGCTATTGATGTTTTTTAGAATCATGAGCTCAGAGCTCCAAATAATATACACTGAGACACCTATATGGGTGTCTCAGTGCTTTTACAAACTTCAGTGAACTCAGATATGTAACAGAATATACAAAATAAGCAAAAAGAACATGAAATATGCAATGTTTCTAAATTCATGTTCACATCTCTGCTGATTTTAAATGTTGAAGTGTTTACTGCCAACAAATGTATTAAAAAAAAACAGAGGTTAGGGGAAAAAACGTAAACACATTTTAAGCACCTCTGGCGAATATTGACTAAACACCTGCAAAAAATGCCATTAAAATAATTCCAAACTGACCCTCTGTTTGCTTTTCTATGCGTGCTAAGAAAATAAAAACTAGATTCCATACAAGGACATACTAAACATACTAAGCCCTGTCTCCTGGAAATTTGTCTTAAAAGTAATTTGCAGCACAGTACAGTACAGTAGACTATATTCTAACAGAAATATGATTGCTTTGAGATGGTTTTCTTGATGTCATGAAATATTTACATGCATCAGTAATTTATGATGTTATGACCAAGAACAGATCGGATGACCATGTTAAGGTGTAGGGTATATTTCTCTATCTGGCATGTGAACATGGGAATAATTGTGAACAGTCTGTTGAAAAGAGGAAAAATGGGCACAGTAATGTCTGACAGAAACAAGGGCCATTTAATTAATTGTTCTTATGAATTATTAAACTCCAGGGCATGTGGGGAGCTTTTGGTCAGCATTTGTGAAAATAACATGGCAATAGTTCAAATAAAGTACATATCAGTAGTAAGGTAGTAGGAGACGTCCTGGAACAAGTGCTTTTTTTCTTCCCATCCATCTGTACACTGTTCTCTGTTGGCAAAATCAAATACAGTAGGTCTTTATTACTTTTTTTAAATTAATCATTATCTACTACATACACAAAAATTGTATTGAGATTCTTTGATCTTCATTAAATAATTTTTTTTCTTCACTGCATTTCCAAAATATAGGCAAAAACTGAATTTGATGGCAACAACAATGTCAAAATAGTTTGTAGAATCTGTCAGCATTCTGGAAGATTCCTTAGTGACAGGAAGAGATGTCAGGATTGGGCATAAAAGGAGCATCCATTAAAAGTTTGATTTTGCATTAAAGATGCAAACTGTGTGTCAAATTTAGTCAGAGAATCAACATTATGTGAAAACCGATCTATCTAGCTATCAGCATAGCCACATGAGTGACAAGTACATACTCATTATAAAATGGAAAATCACAAGGAGGGCTACTTTACAAAAGAGCTCAAGTAGAGCCCTTCCCCAGATTCAGTGTTGGGTTTAATTACCACAAGCATCTTTGGCCAGCGTTAATTACACTAATTACTCTGCCAACATGCTTTAATTTAATTTCTAAACCACAACCTCCAACCTGCACTTCTACAATGAAATAAATCATAAACAAGACAGAAACATTGTGTCACATCCCCCTCATGAGCACTCAAGACTGTTCAAGCCCCAAACTGCTGAAGTCAAGCATCCACCTTTTCCAGGATGATTGAGAAAAAGAGACACTTATCTGTTCTGCTGGTGACAAAAGCATATAAAACTGTAAAAAAAAAAAGATGGTGGAAAGCATGTGTAACATTCAAATCTCTTCAAAGTGATGATGCTGGTCTGTGAAGAGAATTCACCATCCGAAGTCGGCAGCAGGTAGGCAGGCAGGGAGGCTCTTGGATAAATACACGGACATAAGAGATCGAGACAGCAAGTATGCACAAAGTGGCATAAATGCAGAAGGGCTGATAAGACTCAGGCCACATCATGCCCCACTGACTGATAACTGACTGAATATAATCTTTTAAGTTTGAAGAGTTACACAGTAGTCACTTGTCAGTAGAACATCTATCCCAAAGCCTTTATTTATAACCCAAGAGGGAAACCTAAACCGGAGCTTGTTTATATATATGTACATACTATAGCTTGTTGTGTTTAGTACTGTTCCCTCACAGAAAGAGGGTTCTCACTACAAATCCCAGGGGGATTGCTCTCCCCATTTCTGTGTGGGTTCTCTCCAGGTATCTTCCTCCCACTTTTCAAAAACATGCAAGTTTAATTAATTAAGAAAAAGGAATAATGGGAATAAGTGATATAGAAAATAGATGCACATACCAGTGGAGCCAGTGACACTGACAGACTTGGCAAGATCATCAAGAAGGCTGAGTCTGTAGTGGGTCTCGGGCTGGAGTCTTTTGAGACTGTGGTAGAGAGAACGGCTCTCTATAAACTGTTATCCATCATGGCCAACGAGGAGCAACCTCTCCACCACACAATGGTGACAAACAGATACAGGAAATCCCTCCTACCTCACGCCATTGCACTTTTTAATAAGGCCTCTGCATGAGGTCTTAACTCTTGTTCATTGCACACTGCACACTTTAAGTTTACTGCACAGCACAGTTTTTTTTGTACTACTTTTTTTAACACTGGTCCTAATTAGCACTGTATTTCCATTTCTAATACTTTCTTTAAATAGGAATATTTTTTCGGCTTCCATTGCTATTCTTATTTTGTGTTCCTATCTTGCTACTGCTGCACAATAATTCAGTGTAAAACCTTAGTCATTGCAGGATGAATTGGATTGTTTCAAAGGTAAAACTCAGCCACTGCAGTAAACGGAGAACGACTACAGCAACTTACTTTTGACCTCTGCAGCCACCTCAGTCTCGCGAGGCTAAACAGTCATGTGGCAAGGGGACGATGGCATTGTAAAATTTCGGATGAGTTTGTTCTTCCAATTCGGTCAGTGTCGGGGAGTCGTTTATTTCTTGCCATCAATGTCACATGTCCCTCAAACAGGCAGTAATGAAAAGTGAATTAAAAAAGCTAGATGGTCCGCTTGTGTTATTGTTTGTTTTAAAAGATGCTGCCATCCTGCCCCTCAGTAGAAGCCATGGTGACCATGGAATTCTGGGCCTATGTTCCGTAAGCTTCTTAAAACCATTTCAGATACTTTGTAACTTTTCCTGAAATCCACGTAGTAGGAGTTTTAACTTAACGACAATTATTGAGGACCAGTCAGAGAGCAATTCTTACTGAGGAAAAGAAATAAACTCTCATCAAGGGAAGGACATGGGATTAAGCCGGTCGCTATGTGTCAAACATGTTTTTGACAACAGTGATTATGTTTGAAAAAGTAAAAACACACACTCAAACATTTTTGTAAAAACTCTCCTAAAGAGGTTAGATTTTGCTTCCTGAAATTAGGGGTGTATTTCCCTATAATCTGTCTCACCCAGATGGAGACCATTTCTGCCAGGTTAGCATGGAAACACAACACATTAGGATCAAATTAGGTCTCTTCCGGTTTGGGCAAAAAAAATCAGTAGTTTAAGCTTTTACATTTAAAAATGTAAAATTATTTAAAGTATTTGCACTGGTTCAGTAGATGATGAGGATTTATCAGACCAGTGATGTTTATCTGATTGGGTTGAGAAAATCTTTAGGGCAGAAAAATGTTTCTAAAGTGAGTGTTACCGGCTTGGGCATTCCCCTTTAAGGAGGCGGCTTCCGGGTTAACGTGTGACGTAATCGGCACGTAGCCGTAGGCGTATGGGAGAGTAACTGACGTAGCACGCGCGAAGAAGTGTAAAATGCCGCTCGCCGGGTAAAGTGTGTGGAATAACCCCGATAAAAGCCACGATAAGAAATGCAAATGGGATGAATAAGCTCGACTCTTCAGCCATAAAAGTATGTACCGAAATGAAGGCAGCCCCGAAAGTACTGTACTAAAATGAAGGAAAGTACCAAATAAAGCCGGTCCGTGAGTTCGTCAACTCCGCATCTCCTCCTCTGTGTGTGGGCGCAATTAATCCGGACAGCGAGTTACCAGCACAACGAGCCAAGCTAAGGTGCGACGGATCCTAGCTTTGTGACCAGCAGTTCCGTACTACGGTTAGGAACTGAGAGACTGGAAAGGTAACATGAGTTTAAATGAAATGATAGAATAAAGATGTATGATAACAACAAATATTGATCAATTGTCATTTTTTGTCCACTTTTTGGGATTTTTTTTTCATTAAACCAATGTTTAAATGTATGAAACTCATAAAATCTCTCCTTTCTTGTCTTATCATGAGAAAACTTTGACATTCACAAGGCTAGTTAAACACATAATAAGGACTAAAATTATTTAAATCATTCACACCTGATATTTTCCATTTTGTAAGTTTGTTCTTCCACTTCGGTCAGTGTCGGGGAATCGTTTATTTCCTGCCATCAATGTCACATGTCCTTAAAACCGGCTGTGGTGAAATGTGAATGGAAAAACCTAGATGGTCGCTTGTTTTATTGTTTGTCTTAAAAGATGCTGCCATCTTTCCCCTCAGGAGGAGCCATGGTGACCATGGAATTCTGGGCCTGTGTTCCGCAAACTTTTTAGAACCATTTTAGATACTTTGTAACTTTTCCTGAAATCCATGTAGTAGGAGTCTTCCCTTAAAGACAATATGTGGAGGGGGCGTGGCGCTCAGCTGCAGGGGGGAGGGGTGGAGGAGGCTCAGGTGAGCAGTGCCAGGGGAGAGTGATTAAGCACACCTGGAACCGGTTGGCTAATCACTCTCCCCTCTGTAAAAAGAGTAGCGTGCTGGACCTGGGGAGGACTAGTTTTGAGCAGAGCCAGAGCAGGAGAAGGAGCTGAACGACCAGGTTGAGGAAGCCAAGCAGACTGCCAACAAAGCAGAGAGCCCAAGCCGGGCGTGTGCGTGAGTGGCTGTGCGAGTGTGTGTGCGCGTGTGGCACACACGCTCTAAAATAAACGGTTATAACCACCACCTTGGTCTCAACAAGACTCTGTCGGGGCACCCACGGTGGCAAGAGTGCCACACAATAATTGAGGTCCAATCACAGAGGAACTCTTAATAAGGAAAATAAATAAACTCTCATCAAGGTAAGGACATGGGATTTAACCGATCGCTATGCGTCAAAAAAGTTTTTGACAATAGTGATAATGTTTGAAAAAGTAAAAACACACACTCAAACATTTGTGTAAAAACTCTCCTAAGAGGTTAAACTTTGCTTCATGAAATTAGGGTGTATGTCCCTATAATCTGTCACACCCAGATGGAGACCATTTTGGCCAGGTTAGCATGGAAACCCAACACATAAGGCTCCAAATTGGTCACATCATGTTTGGCTTTTAAATTTAAAAATGTTAAAGTATTAAAAGTATTTTTCCTGATTCAATAAATTGGTAGTTGCGGCTTTTATATTTACAAATCTAAAAGAATTGTTACTGGTTCAGTAGATGATGATGATTTAGCAGACATAAAATGTTTATCTAATTGGGTTGAGAAAATCTTTAGGGAAAAAAACATTTCTAAAGCAAGTTTAAATTAAACTATACACTACAGATATATGATAACAACAAATATTGATCAATTATCATCATTTCTTCCACTTTTTTTAATATGTTCTTTAATTTATCCAATGTTTAAATGTATGAAACAGAGAAAATATTTTCTTTTTGGTCTGATCATGAGAAAACTTTGACATTCAGAAGGCTAATTAAACACATGATAAGGACTAAAGTTATTTAAATCACTCACACCTGATATTTTCCATT
>CAJRST010005557.1:2346782-2361736 GCA_907169785.1 Menidia menidia | reverse complement strand
CCGGCAGTAATGAGATGTGAATTAAAAAATGCTAGATGGTCGCTTGTGTTATTGTTTGTCTTAAAAGATGCTGCCATCCTGCCCCTCAGTAGGAGCCATTGTGACCATAGAATTCTGGGCCTGTGTTCTGCAAGCTTCTTAACCATTTCAGATACTTTGTAACTTTTCCTGAAATCCATGTAGTAGGAGTTTCAACTTAAAGGCAATTATTGAGGACAAATCACTGAGCAATTCTTTCTGAGCAAAAGAATTAAACTCTCATCAAGGGAAGGACATTGACAACGTTTCAAGCAAAGATTTAATATATACCTGGCAGCAAGTGGAGCAGGAGGTGATAATGAAAAACTGAAAGCACATATCCTTTTACATGTGTTGGGAGAGGATGCTCTGGACATGTATAATAGCTTCCAGCTAGATGAAGCTAATTTGACCTTAGCAGTGCTAATGGCTAAGTTTGAGGAGTATTTTGTGCCTAGTCAGAACGTGACCTTTGAAAGGTACAAGTTTTTCACTCATGACCAAAAACAAGGAATACCCTTTTGATCAGTACTTAGCGGAGCTTCTAACACTGAGCAAAACGTGTGAATTTGAGACTCTGAGAGATTCACTTGTGAGAGACAGGATTGTTTGTGGCACAGTCGACAATGGGCTCAGAGAAAGATTGCTCAGAGAGACTGGACTTACGTTAGATAAGTGTGTCACTATGTGCAGAGCAGCAGAAACGACTCGAGCACAGGCAAAAGAGCTGCGGAGAGGTGAAACAACAGTGTACGCCGTACACAAAGAACAAAGGAAAAAGAGAACATTTACCAAACAAAATGAACAGAAAGAGAAGTCTGCTGAGTTCAAATGTGGTAAATGTGGAGGCAGCCACAAGCCAAAATCTTGTCCTGCGTTTGGAAAATCCTGTAACAACTGTGCAGATTCCAGACAGAAAGTGCACACAGTCGATGAGGAAGAAGAGGATGCCGATGAGTTCATCGTGGATGTGGTGCAGGCGTGTGCAACAGATAGAGAGGAATGGATCGTGCCAATTGAAGTGAATGAGACGGTAATAGCATTCAAATTAGACACAGGTGCACATGTTAACCTACTTTCTTGGGAAGACTACAAAACATTGACTGTGAAAAGTAAAATTCACCCGATAAAAACAAAAGTGACAGGATACACTGGAGAACGCGTTCCTGTTAAAGGTGGATGCATCGCAACCTTCAAACACAAAGGTCAGCAGATACAAGCACAGCTACTGATTGTAGAAACAAGTGCACAACCAATTCTGGGACTGAAGGCATGTACAAAGCTCAATCTGGTCAAGAGAGTGTTTGTAGTGACATCGCCAGACACTGTAAATGACCAAGACTCACTCATGGAGGAGTATAAAGACTGTTTCGAAGGACTTGGATGTCTACCGGGAGAACACAAAATATGTGTTGATAAAAATGTGCATCCTGTTGTGCATCCTTGCGGGAAGATTCCATTTGCACTGAGGAGTAAACTGAAAGATGAACTGCTGCGGATGGAAAAGTTAGGAGTCATCAAGAAAATAGATGAGCCAACTGAATGGGTCAGCTCACTGGTTGTGGTGCAAAAGAAAACAGGTGCTCTGAGAACTTTTTTGGACCCAAAAGACCTGAACAAGGCAATTAAAAGAGAACATTTCAAGTTACCAACCAGAGAAGAAATTATGGCACAGTTTGCTGGAGCTAAATGGTTTAGCAAGCTAGATGCTTCATCAGGTTTCTGGCAGTTAAGGCTAGATGAGGCGAGTTCGAAGCTGTGCACGTTTAACACACCTGAAGGCAGGTACAGGTTTCTTCGTCTGCCATATGGTATTTTGTCAGCGCCTGAAGTCTACCACAAGACTATTCACATGATTTTTGAGCACATACCAGGAGTAGAGACAATGATGGATGACATCATAGTCTGGGGATCTACTCGAGCTGAACATGACGAAAGACATGACGAGTGCTGGACAAGACAAGGGAAGTAAATCTGAAGCTTAACAAAGAAAAATGTGAGTTTGGAGTGAAAACACTTACCTTTGTGGGAGACGTTGTCAGTGAAGAGGGAGTGAAGCCAGACCCGAGAAAGACGTCAGCAATCATCAACATGGAAAGACCCAAAAACAAAGACGATTTCTAGGGATGGTCACCTATCTTGCAAAGTTTGTCCCACAACTGTCAGCGCAGTCAGCACCTCTCAGGAGTCTTCTTGAACAAAAGAATGAATGGATCTGGTCACATGAACAGGAAAAATGTTTTGTGAAACTAAAAGAGATTTTGACACAGGAACCGGTGTTAAAGTTCTACGACCCAGATAGAAGCACAAGGATCTCAGCAGATGCATCACAGTTTGGCCTGGGAGCAGTGCTGTTGCAGCAGCATGAGGAGCAGTGGCTTCCCGTCGCCTATGCATCTCGAGCCTTAACAAGTGCAGAATCCAGGTACGCTCAAATTGAAAAAGAGCTGTTGGCAAGTATGTATGCATGTGAGAGGTTTCACCAATATGTCTATGGCCAAGCTTTTGAAGTAGAAACTGACCATAAACCTCTTGTGTCCATCATGTCCAAACCCCTGAACGACTGTCCTGTACGGATACAGCGCATGCTAATAAGGCTGCAAAAATATGATGTGCACATGATTTACACACAAGGTAAATACATGTACACCGCCGACACCTTGTCTAGGGCAATGGATAAGGAGGAATGTGCAGACAGTGAGAAAAGTGCAGAAATTCAAGCATATGTGGACATGGTAGTCTGCCAGTAACAGCTGACAGAACACAACACATACGGAGAGAGACAAATGCAGATGAAACAATGAAAGAGCTCAAGAGCATGATACAGAAAGGATGGCCAGAGAACAAAAAAGATTGTCCAACAAAGATACAAGACTATTGGAACTGCAGAGAAGAGCTCACTGTGGTGGATGACATAGTGTTGAAGGGGAGCAAATTTGTTATCCCATCTTCACTACTGAAACAAATGCTCCAAAAGATACATGAAGGTCACTTGGGAGAGGTCAAGTGTAAACGCCGTGCGAGAGAGGTAATGTACTGGCCAAGAATTAACCAAGACATCAGCCAGACAACGGCGTCATGTGAGCTTTGCCGCACACACAGACCAAAACAACAAAGTGAGCCTTTGATGTCTCATCCGGTGCCCCACAGACCTTACTACAAGGTTGGTACGGATTTATTAGACTTTGATGGGAAAAGTTACATAGTGGTCACAGACTATTTTTCTAACTACCCAGAAGTTGGAGTGTTGCAGACTACATCGAGCAAAGCAGTCATCAGTTACCTAAAAGCTGTCTTTGCCAGACATGGTGTTCCATGTGAACTGTTTTCAGACAACGGGCCCCAGTTTGCCAGCTGTGAGTTTGAGGCATTTGCCAAAGAATGGGGTTTTCAACATCACACGTCGAGTCCTACATATCCAATGTCTAGTGGCTTGGCAGAGAGTTCTGTGAAAATAGTAAAAAACATGCTGAAAAAGGCACAGGACAGAGATGACTTCCAGAAAAACCTACTGAATACAGGAGTGCGCCGCTGCAGAATGGACTGTCACCTGCCCAAATGCTGATGGGTCGACGCATTCGCTCCAACCTACCAGTGAATGAGGACTTGCTGACGCCCAAAAGCGCACATAAAGTCAGAAAGCTAAAGGAGGAACAAAAAGCAAAACAGAAACGGCTGCATGATCGGACGGCAAAACATCTGCCAATGCTGAAGCCTGGAGATAAGGTGCGTCTCAGGGATATCTCCACAGGCACATGGAAACAAAAAGGACAGGTGGAGGAGGAAGTTGCGCCACGCTCCTTCAGGATCCAAATGGAGAATGGAGCGTCTCTGAGGAGGAATCGCGTGGATCTGCAATTGCAGCTGACTGGAAAAGACACTGAAGCTAAAGAGATGGTTCAGCAGGAAACGGCTGAATCTGAAGCGTTAACCAACAGTGGTCAGAAAGCAGCGGATGCTGCGTCACCGTCCAAAGTGTCACCATTTCTAACGGTTGAAAGACTGGTTAGACCTAAGAGACATGTTCAGCCACCTAAGAGGTTGATTGAGAGTTGCTAAGTGTTTACTTTAGTCTTGCAAGTTGCCGACCATTTAGTGCTTTGAAGTTCATGTTCATATAAATAACTATATAAATATAAAAAAATAAAATTAAAAAAAATAAACTGCTAAAATAGAAATGTTTAAATTGGAAAGTTGTTTACAAGAAAAGTACTTTGAGTTGAATATGTTTTAGTTGGAAAAGATTGTTTCTTTATTTGGGGGAAGATGTGGTGTTATGAGCATGTTAGCTCTAGAACTCCAATGCCCAGCATGCAACAGGGTTTAGCTACGTGTGTGGTGGTCCCGCGAGAGCCGTCTGGCGGTTGGAAGTAGAACGCGGTGTCAGAGAGTTACGCTGGAGTTAGTTAATAAAGTCGCCTTAATAAGGATCACGTTTCCGCAAGTTATTATAAATAAGAAGAACAACACACATGGGATTTAGCCGGTCGCTATGTGTCAAACATGTTTTTGACAATAGTGATTATGTTTGAAAAAGTAAAAACACACACTCAAACATTTGTGTAAAAACTTTCCTAAAGAGGTTAGATTTTGCTTCCTGAAATTAGTCGTGTATTTCTGTCACACCCAAAGAAAGATGGAGACCATTTTGGCCAGGCTAGCATTGAAACAAACAGAGATGTATAAAGTACTGGAGTAGAGGAGTGGAGTAGAAGTACAAGTACTATATAAAACAATTGACTTGTGTAAAAGTTTAAGTTTTCTTTCAACACCATTCTTAAGTGGAAGTACGGAAGTACTAAATTTTTTTTGTACTTGAAAGTAGAAGTATTTCAAAAATTGCTATTCAAGTATCGAAAGTACAATTAAGAGTAAAAGTACAAGTACTTTGTATATTAAAAAAAGCCAGTCAAAGTTTGATAGTTATTGTTTATATTATTTCTAACGTGAAATGCACACTACCTGGCTGAAGCAGCAGTACAATTATAAAAGGCCATACAGTTGTTTACAAAAAACAGAAAACTACATTTGCATTATTGAATACTTTATACTTCATTGATCTCCAAGGAGAAATCAATTAAAATTAGCAATCAACAGCACTTCATCTAGTATTATTTATTATTTCAGCGTCACAATCATGAGCTAACCCTATATGCTATCCAGTCACGGGGGAGAATACAGCTAGTAAGCTATGTTTGCTGTAGGCAATGTTAGCTGCTACGTCCTGAGTGAACAGGGAGAACTGAACTAGCGCTTATTTACTAGCTTATCCTGTATGTCATTGTATTTTTTAACGTACCTTTATATGCTTCTTCAGATTTGATGGGGAATTTTGAAGGCCATGATTTCCCAATCTTTCGGGAGGCATTTTTTTATAGGCTATGCTTGATCGCTCAAAACGCCCAATGATGAGCCAGCTTCACAAACCGTTACAGAGTTATCTATCGCTAAGTTTACATATCATTAACGAGTAACGATTCAGCCCGTGAAAAATCGATCGAGTTAAAAGTATTAAATTAACGAAAAATATGTAGGGGAGTAAAAGTAAAAGTAGGGAAAAAATATATACTCCAATAAAGTTACATGCAGTCTATTTGAAAGCTGTGATTTCTATAGCAGCTTTATCACACAGAAACAGACAACCAGTTATTATTAAATACATGTTGGATTATGTACTGGTAGCAATATGGGTATGTCATATGGATAAAATTTCTCAGACTTTCCTGATGTACTGTAAAAAAATACTATGAATATGGTGTGACTTAAAGTATCTCTTGTCTGTTTGGTTAACAGATGCTGTTCTTCTGGAGTTTCTGCAGACAAGTGTCTCTGATGTTCGCACGGCCATCAGACGAAAGTGTAACGATGAGCAGTTCAGCCCAAAAAAAAGGAACATAATGTGTGTTGTACGTGTTTCTGTATGGTGTGAGGGGTTTGGGTTGCAATAAAAAGGAATGTTGTTTTTCATTGTTCAGTATTCAGTGTTCTTTAAAGTTTATGTGTAATGTTTAGGTCTGCTGCCTGAAATGGACCTATTTCTACAAAGAATTTGAAAGTGTGTTGTAAGTTTTGTAATGAAAATGGTTCTATATGTAAATGTTTATATATTATGAGATGGTACAATTTGTTGTATTATTTGTAATGTACATGGTTCACATACATTGAAGTATATTTTTTCACCTGCATGGAAGTAGTCCCACAAGTATTTCAGCCTGGTAATACATTTGTAAGAATGTGCAAGGTAGAAAGTAGTAGAGCAAAGTACCGATACGGTATATTGACTATTAACTGCAAAGTATACTTTTTTAGTAATTGGAATAAGCCAACAGTATAAATATGGATATTACTACCATACTAAGAATATATTACAAGTATAAAGCTTATATATTTTCAAGACACTAACAAATAATTTTTAATGTAGTTATAATACAATCAAAGTACACTTTAATTTGACTAATTAAGCACATATTTGTACATATTTGTTTCAGTCATTCTTTTTCGCTAACCAGAGTCTAATTTCTTTGTTTATTTAAAAAAACACATCTTGTTCTGGTCTGTGTGGTTCTCACCTGTTTGGCCTGTATTTGGATCTCTCACCCCTCATGGATCAACTGTTGGGCCTACTTTAATGTTGGAATGACCAGTCGAGCCAAAGTCAATTAATTTGAACCTAAAGCTCAATCATCATGTCAAATATCGATTAAAATACTTACATGAGAAAACATTTATGTGTAAAATACTGTGCTGAATCAGATCAGTAGAATCAGGGCTGTTTATATGATGCAATAACGTATTTCCAGCTCTAATATTTGTTTCACAGGTTTCCTCAGTCATTGTCACAGCAGATATATTAATGTTCCTGGTGTACAAAAAAATCTCATTATCTGATTCAAGCGAGCTACGAATTAGAATGTGACTCCACTTCATCCTGGTACAAACTCATTTTCATCCTATAAACAAGATAAATTGTATTCTTTGGAAAATGAATTGACTTTTCTACACCCATAAACAGAGGTAGTGAAGTGTCGGCAATGAACCACAAGTGTCTCAGAGATTAGGCAAGCTGTTTTATATGATACATGACAATTGCAAATGACAGTCGGCTACAATAGTTTATAACAGGAAAGATAAAGGAATATGAAAGCCTTTTTTTCTGGAAATAGACCATTACCATCAGCATGGCTGTTATGAATTAGAGATTGATGTTCTTGCGAAGTAAAGGGAATTGTTTTAATTACATTGGAAAAGGGATATAACTTAAATAATTGTTGTTTAAAATAGATTAAAAGAATAAGTATTAATTGAATTGAATTGAATTGAAAGCCTTTATTGTCATTGTACACAGTACAATGAGATTTGGAGAGCAGCTCCGTAAAGTGGACACATAAATAACACATACATACATACATATACAATACATTAGTGCAACTGGAGTACTAGATGTTGATTGAGTAAGGTGACAGCTTTGGGGAAGAAGCTATCCCTGAGTCTGTTTGTTCTGGTCCTGCGCCAACAGGTTGAAGAAATGGAAGCCGGGATGGTTGGTGTCCCTCAGGATGTTTCTGGCCCTGCTGAGACAACGGGAGTTGTAGATGGCAGTCAAAGAGGGCAGAGGGCAGCCGATCATTTTTTCTGCAGTGTTTGTCACTCTCTGCAGTCGTTTCCTATCAGCCTCCGTGCAGCTGGAGTGCCACACTGTCACAGCATAGGTCAGCAGGCTCTCGATGGTGGAGCGGTAGAAGGTCACCAGCAGCTGAGGTTTTAGTTGTGTAGCCGCTGCTGGGCCTTCATGACCAGAGCTGTGGTGTTGGCTGACCAGGAGAGGTCTGCAGAGATGTGGATGCCGAGGAATTTGAAGGACTCCACTCGTTCTACACATCCACCGTTGATGTACAGGGGGGCAGGGGCGGCTTTCTTCCGTCTGAAGTCCAGGATGAGTTCCTTAGTCTTGTTGATGTTTAGTGCCAGGTTGTTTGATGCACACCACTCGCCAAGTTTCAGGACCTCATCTCTGTAGGCCGCCTCGTTTTCCCCTGTAATCAGCCCCACCACCGTTGTGTCATCAGCGAACTTGATGATGATGTTCTCTGGGTGGGCGGGACTGCAGTCGGATGTGTAGAGGGAATAGAGTAATGGGCTCAGCACGCAGCCCTGTGGAGAACCAGTGCTGAGAGTGCGGGAAGAAGAGAGGTGAGGACCCAGTTTCACCTGCTGGGGTCGGTTGACCAAAAAGTTCTTTATCCAGGAGCAGGTGGGTGGTGGGACCCCCAGGTCGGTTAGCTTAGGGATCAGAATGTCCGGTATAATTGTATTAAAAGCTGAGCTAAAGTCAATGAAAAGCATCCTAACGTAGCTCTCCCGTTGCTCCAGGTGAAGGTCAAGTATATCCCTAATAAAAGGTAACCAAAAGCTGAGTCCAATATCACACTTTTTAATGAGTGCAGATAAAATGTACAATGCTTAAAACTAGCCAGCAATCTAATTGTGTTTCTGAAGATTATCTTTATGACTGACACGTTCGTGGACTCACGAGGACTCAGGAGCAGAGTAGATTAAAAAATCCAAAGTTTATTAACAAAAAGCGCACTCAAAAGGAGTGGACAAAAACAAACATAAATCGCTCCAGAAACGGAGGACAAAGTACAAACAGAAATGGGCTCTCGAACCGAGGCTGTGGAAAAGTTACAAAACAAAGCTGCAAAAGTAACAAAGTAAATCTCTCACAAGGAGGCAAGACGGGAACAAAGTAACAACCAAAATACTCACTAGGAATTTGACGTCTAGGAGGAACAGAAAGGCACTCGTAAAAGAGGCAAAAACGCAGGAGGCTTTAAGGCAAGGAACGGGACTACGAAGGTTTCTATTACAAGGGAACTGTGGGCGAGACAGGCACTGTGGCTGGGAACGAAACACACTGGCACGGGACAAGGGGAGACGAGCACTATTTGACCGCGAGAGGGAAGGGATGCCCAGGTGCAGACAATAGGTAATCAGGGAGACGCTCAGACTGGTGACACAACAGGAAGTGCAAGTGACCTGAAACGAGATGAGGGTTATTCTTCAAAATAAAACAGGAAATGCCGAGACTAGAAAAAGACGAGACAAAAACCCCTCAACCAGGACACCTTCGTGACAATGACTTGATTACAACAATGCATATTCCATCCCAAAATTGACATAACTTGGCTTGTCTACATAATTTCCAGAAAATAATAATTGGAAAAAAATATTCAAAACATTAGTCCTTTTCCTTTTATATTATGCTTATTTTACTGAGTACTAAGAAGTCTGTTTCCAATATATCCTCCTAAATCTACATGCATCTCCCAATCACAAGCATTGTCTAGGCTTCTTGCCTCTGCATTGTCTTCTTAACTTTTTCTCCTTGAAAAAAAATTGCAACTCTCTTTGCGAATACTTGGTTATGTCTCCATGCATACTGACCTTGTGACAGCCTGGCAAAAAATGCCTCAGAGTTGCAGTACCTGAGTTGAAATAACACCATTTGTTGCCCCTATCAAAAATATAATCCTACTTTCCTCCATGCTCCACGTTTCTTCCCAACTATGCTTTTTCTTCTCAGTACCTTCCCCATTCAACCACTGTCCCAGCTTAACCTTAGTAACTCCCCGTAACATGTCCTCCAAACATGCTCCACAACAAGCCTTTTCTTCCCTTGGGACCTAGTCTATTCCACACCAGTTTTCCTGGGTCAAGCCTGCAGACGGAGCTTCAACCTTCCGGGAAGCCCTGATTTAAATTGGAAAGTGAAGCGACTTTGGCAATACAACAGCTAGAAATAGAATTATGTTTCTATAAAAAATATACAACCGATTACAAATGTTTTCCAAAGCTTGTCTTTATATGTTACATCCAAGCCAGAAATAGAATTCTTGAAATGTTGGTATGTTATTAAACTTACAAGTCAGAAGTTATTTTTCTTCTTTCACTGAATGTGAAAACAGTTGACACAAACCAAGATATTATACACCTATATTTGTCATTAAAAAACAGAAAAACATATGATATGAACCATATAAGATACTGTTTTTTCCATTATTAAACAAGGGAATTGAAGATTTTTCATGTATTTTTTAGCCACTTTAGGCAGATTTATTATCATTTATATAACCAAGCAGCTTTTATTTATATTGCATTTCAAACTAAAGAATGTTTCAGAAAAGCAACGTTGTACTTAACTGCTCAAACAAAACCAAGTGAAAGCTAGACATACATTTTTGTGAGGTTTTGAACTGAGGAGAAATTTGCTCAGTAAATATGTTGGAAGTGTATATACTGTTGCGACTGTAGGAACCCTCTTGACCCACATGCAAAAAAAGCACGCCCAGAACCTGAGTCTTTGCAAAAAATATATTTATTTGAAGGGAAAGTTTAGTTATGGAGCTGCTGAGGCAGCTGGTATCTGTTAGGGCCATGGGGTGGCCTGCATTAACCCTGAGTGCCTCTCCACCTTTCTCCTTCCCAGGGTGCTTTCGGGCAGGGCAAATCCAGCTGATTCCAATGACTCCAATCAGGAGGCAGTATTTAGAGGGACATGTTCCCCGAGGCTGACGCCACAGATTCCAGAGCAGTCATAGAAAGTATTCAAGGAGAAGGAAACAATAGGAAAGATCTAGTACTAGAAATTCAACATAGCTTATTTAGAATATACAGAGGTGGCATTGATGTTTGGTTCTGTTGGGTACCAGCACATCAAGGTGTAAAAGGCAATGAAAGGGCAGATAAATTAGCAAAAAGGGCTTTAGATCAGGCAATAACGATTAAAATACCTATTGGCAAAGGGGAAGGGAAATCAATTATTAAGAATAAAGAAATGGAAATATGGCAAAAAAGATGGAATGAAGATAAGAAAGGAAGGAAATTATATAAAATACAGAAGTCAATATTTAGTAGAAATATTAAGGAGAGAAATAGAAGGGAAGAAATAATAATGATTAGACTGAGAGTAGGGCACACATATTTAAATGATACTTTATATTTAATAGGGAAGAAAAATAAGGATAAATGCGAAAAATGTGGAGAGAAAGAAAATGTAGAACATATACTACTGAACTGTAAAACATATGAACGTGAAAGGGAGAAATTGAGAAGAATAGTTAGAAAGACAGATCAAGAATGGAGTTTGAAAGGAATATTGGCAAATGATGGAAATATAAAGGATATTTGTAGGATAAGAAAAGCGTTATTTATTTTTCTTCAAAACACAAAATTAAAAAATAGAATATGACTGATGTAGAATACTGTTGCTACACACTCGTGTACAGTAGGTGGCGGTATGCACCTTAAAGTTGATTGCGACCCGCCATAATAGAAAAGAAGAAGAAGAAGAAGAAGAGGCTGACGCCAGTTGGTTAATTCCCACACAGTTGGTAACGTACCATTTGACGCCACAGCTCTCTGGAATATTTTTGTCCAAGTGAAACCTAACCTTTTTGTCTTCCTCCACCCTCAGCGTCGCCTCCAAGTCCTCTTGCAGTTTTTGGTTCCCTCCCTGGAGTATTTGCCTGCCCGTCCACCCTCCTTCACCTTCTGGCTCAGGATCTTCTGTATTCCTCCCACCACACCTCCACGCCAATCATCTCTCGCTCAGAGTAAAATAAAAACTTTTGTTTTCACTCAGGTCTGGAGAGTAATCTGTGCCCGCACCAGAGTCAGCTACTCGATCATGACAGTATCGAGGCACGGAGGGGCGACCCCGGTTTGTGTAGCTGGGATGGGAGGTTAGTTCAGGTGATGCTAAGCACTCCGTCCACCATCCTGGAGCAATTCCTCTTACCATACTATCCACCCACTGACCCACCAGGATCATGACATAATTAAAACATTTCGATCAACTAAAATAAGCACTCATTATTTATCAATAGAATCTTTAAATGTATTTTTTCATTATAGAATGAATACACAATAGATAGGGGTATTGTTTTTGCATATTCATTATTATTATCTGTGTAAAAAGACATTTTAAAATAATATTGTTGTCTTTGTACTGTCAGAAAATTAACCCTTAACACTAACTAACCTTTCACACTAACCCTTCACCTTTGTGAACTGTCCCGAGTTTGCCACACCATCCTCACAGTAATTCAACTTTTTCTGTTTGTCTTAAATCTGTTGCAAAAAATCAAATCCAAGATTTAATTTACAGTTTTCCAAACTAAAGTAGATTAAATTAAAATCTGATATTTCAGTGGGAACTAAATCTAAGGTCAATGAATCAAAAACAACAGATGTCAGCTTTTGTTGTAAGTGGGGATCTGAAACTTTAGAGAAATATCACAACTTTTGTTTATTGACAGGAAAATCATATCTTTTTTGCAATGACAGTAAAAATATTTGATACAAGTTGTCCGTAACATTTTTAAGTTTAGATTTATTCGAAAAATATCTAATCCTCCCTCAATATGCAGTTCCATTCCATGACAGTAGATATACAAAAAAAGGTCATTGTGCCAATGGGGATTTCTAAAATGACAAGTGCAAACACGTGCACGTGCAGTAGTTATCAAGTTAATCAGTGTAAAACTCATTTAAGAAAATCAGCACAACCTTCTGTCTCAGCATTTTCCAGCCCTTTTTGTTTCACATTTTGTAATTACCGTGTGAGGCGTCTCTGTTGGGTTTTACCAAATAATTTCTGTCAGTTATTTTAAGTTCTCATTAAAACGGCAGTGTTAAACATAAGATAAAAGAGGTCACTGCCTCATAAAAGGCCGACATATTACTTTGTTTCAATAAAGAGAATCAAATGGGCAAGACCAAATAGGCAGCATATTTTACTTGCTGAGTTAAGGCCAATTAGTTTTTAAAGAGTACTATCTCAGTCTGGTACAGTATAGAAGGAGCATAATTAAACTTTAGCTATTCCAAAACACAATTCAAAGCTGAACAAAGCAGTTTATTAAAACTGAAAATATAGGATTAGACCTTACATCACTCCCAAGTTGATTTTCTTAATACAATATTGAATAACCAGGACATGTTTAAAACTGTGTAACGCCGGATAATTAAATTAAAACCACAATGTGGAGGGTTTAGCTTTTTCATTTAACCCAGGCCGAATCAGAGTCATGTTAAGAACATAAATCAGAATTCATTACAATATTATCATCTCACATGTCAGCCATATCACAGGCAATTAACATTCTGAAACACTGTTGTTTAGAGGGTTATATGGTTGGTGTTACATCCAGTCTTCAATATCATCCGCAGTTGCGTTATGTGCCCAAACCCATTCATAAATTAACCAAACAGGAAAAATATGAACATCATTTAGTCGTTGTTTAACTTACGATGACCGCAAAGTGGAAGGGTGTAGCAGTGTCCTGGAATGGGTTTGTTCTGCATTGTTACATAAAGCTGATTAAAATGAGCAAATCTTGTTACTTTCATGGAAGACAAAGCATTGTCTCCTCTAGTATGGTGAGTTTTGGGGTTAACAAAGCATGGGATGGGATATCAATGCATCCCATAGGATCTTATGCCCCTGGATAAATGCCAGTTTTCTGAGGAGTAAGAAAATATGAAAACATATCAAATAATACCCCCCATCACTCCAACTTCCACCACACACTACATAGCAGGTCTTAATACATGGTGGTTTTATCAAATATATTTGTAGAAAAGAGATGATTGTGGTTTAAATCAAATCTAAATTTTACATATATATGTAAAGTTTAACATATTGTATGTAAGTGCACGTCAATACTAATGTCTGTGTTGCTAAAAACACCATGGTACACAGGTCAATGTGTCAGTTAAATAAATTCAGTAATGTAAAGGTAATTACAGTATGTTTTATTAAATCAATCTTAAATGTCTCTGAATTGATACAGCTATGCTATCTGCTGACATAAACTGTTAAGGTACCTGAATTGTACCTTCATGATGCAGGTATTAAATATGAAAATATGATAGAAGTTTTGACTGCATATAAGAGGATGGAGTCCATCAAGAATTTTGAGAGAGCAGGGGATTACCTCTACAAAGGGTCTACAAAGGTCTGAATAGGTATGTATCTACACATAACCCCCACAGCATGACAGACTAATGCAGATGCTACACCAATATACTTGTCGAGCTCTCGCTTCATCCTTCCCTCACTTGTAAACAACACCCTGAGTTACTTTAACTGCTCCACCTGGGGCAAGATCTTTTTTCTGATCCAAAGAAGACACTCCACCCTTTTCCAGCTGAAGACCTCTGCAAAAAGCAGAGATCCAATCCTGAGGCCACCAAACTGGATCCAATCAACGCCTCCACTGCCCCTAAAAATTCTTTCGATGAAAGTTATGAACAGAATCTGTGACAAAGGGCAGCCTTGGCAGAGTTCAACCCTCATTTGAAATAAATCAGACTTACTGCCCGCAATGCAGACCTAACTCTGGCAAAGGTCACACAGCTTGAACAAGAGTGTCCAGTACTCCATACTCCCGGAGCATCCCAGACAGGATTCCCTGGGGAACACAGTCCAACGCCTTTCCAAGTCCGCAAAACACATGTGGACTGGTTGGGTGAACTTTTCTGCCCCCACCTCTGAAGAGGGTGTAGAGCTGGTTCCAAAGCCAAGATAAAAACCGTACTGCTCCTCCTCCAGTCAAGATTCGACCATCCAACGGTTGGTCAAACCCACTATTCAACAATTTCCATCATTTTCTAATATGCTTCCCCTTTCAGGTACAAACCCTTATCTCTAGTCTATAAAATTGATTCCTGTCATGTGTTATGAGTTATCTAGTGAGTTGAAGGTCACACATTTCAGACAGATTCTTTCAATTCTCTTCTCTTCTCTGTGGGCAATATTGATTTGTTCTATTAATCATGACAAAAATGTTAGTCTTAGAAAGATGAATCTCCAAATGTGACCTCACGTAGATAGATAGATAGATAGATAGATAGATAGATAGATAGATAGATAG
>CAJRST010005557.1:2312056-2346772 GCA_907169785.1 Menidia menidia | reverse complement strand
GATAGATAGATAGATAGATAGATAGATAGATAGATAGATAGATAGATTACTTACCTAAAAGGGAAATTTGGCTGCCGTAGCAGTCCTGTTGTAGGATACAATATTGTACAAGTAAAAATTCATCCAGTGATGATTGCAGGGATGAATGGCTTAAACTTTATCTTCTGCATCCTCAATTTCAGCCCCACTCTGCAGCCTCAACGCCTCTTCTTTAGCTCCTCCGGTATGGTGGGTCTCTCTCCAGCCAAGAGGGTGGTGTGCCTCTGGACCACCAGCTGGTCGCGGGTGTAAACAATGCCGATGAGCTCCCAGTAATTTGAAGATACCCAAGTGTGGTTGAGTAGTAAAAAAGTGTCACAGTGTCAAATTTGTCACAAAGCACCTCTACATAGGAGCGCTGCAAAAAAGCGCTTGACAGTGCAAAAATAATTATAAAAAAATAACACAAAACCTACTAAAAGCACAAAAAAACAATAGTGCGACCTGAGGCTGCTGTAACAGGCTGCTAGTAAGGTGCCATGTTGGTTTCTATGGAAAATAAAAAGCAGTTAAAATACTATGCAACAAATTATAGAGGCTAATTTTCATAGATGTATAAGAGGACCAATATTTTAGTTACCATTATATTTTCCGCTATTTTCAACAGTCAGTTCTGAAATAAGATAAAACCCAATAAAACTTAACAATGCAGCAAATATCTTAAAGTAATCAAAATCAGCAATATAAACAAGAGATGGTTTGTACATTTTCAAAAAAAATGTAATCTTTTTTTTTCAGTGTGTGATGCACAGACATTCCCGCTGGACATTGTCGGTCTCACCAGTTCCCATTTTTTTGTAGACTTGGAGTAGTTGTTCAACTGTGTACCTCTTGGAATCCTTTGGGGGCTGCTCCGGGAGTATGGGAAACCAAGCCCTTTGTTATGGCCTGTTAGGTCCCTGTACAACCGGTGTCAGAGCTTGGTTTGCATTGCCGTTAGTAAGCCATGACTCTGCAGGGTGGCTGGGCTCTCCCTTAGGGTTATAACTTCGGCCATCCGGGAGAACCGTTGCTCCTCCACATGGAGAGGAGCCAGTTGAGGTGGCTCGGGCACCTGATAAGGATGCTTCCTGGTCGCCTCCCTGGTGAGGTGTTACGGGCACGTCCCACGGGGAAGTGGCCCAGAGGAAGACCCAGGACACGCTGGAGGGACTATATGTCTTGGGTGGCCTGGGAATGCCTCTGGATCCCCCCGGAGGAGCTGCCCGAAGTGGCGGGGGAGAGGGAAGTATGATTCGGCTTCTGCCCCCGCAACCAGACTCTGGATAAGCCGTGGACAATGAATGGATGGATGAATAGACATAAAAAATATGCAAAATATTTGAAAATAGCATCATAGTAAAAGTGAGTAGATTGAACAGTGTTAAGACAAAAAGTTACAAAATCTGTTCAGTTCATTTCAATTTTATTCAAACAGCAATAGAGCATAAACCAGGGTAGAGCAGCTCCTTTAATGTCTATTAAATTATCCAGTCTTTGCTAGGGATGGAACGTTTTATGAAAACCGTCCGAACCGTTCGGTTCGACTGTCTCGGTTCGATTCACGTGTGTTGTGTCCGGTTCATGCGCTGCTCCTTTTTCTCATAGGCGAAGCGTGTACACTCCAGAGCAGAAGGTGGCGGTACTGCGCCCAAAGCCAACCACCAGTAGTGAACAAGGGTGTAGCAGATAAAAATCAGTTGTTGTGGATAATTGTGTGGGTATGGCGACTGGGAATGGACAGGAGTTGGAAGACTCGCCAGCAACACTTTATAGGTCTGCTGTATGGGACCACTTTGCATTTAGAGTGACGTACGATGACGGCGGTAAGAAAGTTGTTGATAAAAGTGCAACAGTGTGCAAGCATTGTGCAACACGTGTTGTTTACGCTAACAGCAACACGACCAACATGTCAGCTCACCTGCGGAGACATCATCCCAGTGAGACAGTTGGCAGTGCAAGGAGGAGAGGGAAAGAGTCGACAGGACAACTTCAACTCCCCGCAGCTTTTAAACAGACATACAGGGACGAGTTAGAAAGGGCGAAATGCCTAACTAAAGGAGTCGGATATTTCATTGCCAAAGATATGCAGCCTTATTCCGTAGTGGAAGGTGCGGGATAAACAAATAAATGAAGCACATGTTGGAACTAGCACTGTCTCCTCTCTTGCAATGCCAGAATCTCACCTACTTTTAACCTAAGACTGTCACAATGATCTATCAAATGTCAGACTGCTTTTTTCGTTCAGTTTTAACCTGACTATACAAGACATAGTTGATTTTCCTAACAATCAACATATACCGAACCGAACCGAAAACTGTGACCATGAAACCGTGAACCGAACCGAACCGTGGATTTTGTGAACCGTTCTACCCCTAGTCTCTGCAGTAGGTTCTGAAGGTCAATGATATCATATGCAGCAACAACATATAATAAAACCAATACAGAGACAAGTCTTTTGTCTATTGCAGTTAGGAGGTCATAAGTAATTTTGACCAGTGCTGCCTCTGTGCCATGATCAGCTCTAAATCCAGACTGTAAATCCTCAAACAAGCTGTTTTTATGTAGAAAGTCACACAGCTGTTTGACGACTGCTTTCTCCAGGACCTTAAAGATAAATGGAGGTTAGATATAGGTCTATAATTGGCCAATACATATGTGTCCAGGTTGAGCTTTCTCATAAGACGTTTAATTACGGCTAATTTAAAGTACTGTGGCACGTAGCCTGTTGATAAAGACAGATTGATCACATCTAGTAGAGAGTTACTGACTTCTACTGGGTAAAACTTCTTTAAGCAGCCTAGTCGGGATGGGGTCTAAGAGGCATGTTGATGGTTTGGATGAAGACATTTTTGATGTTGGTAAAGATTGGCAAAGATTTAGACAGTTGAAAATTACAGGGCTCTTTTGCATCTTCAGAACTTCAGATGATTGAATCATGCCACCAGTACTGATTTTGCTACATGGCAAATATAAAAAAACATGTTCACCTATCACATGCACAACCTATGATTGCAGGACATTAGTCTTACCTAACACCGGTATTTATGCAAGGTTTGGAGAGCTAGATTCCAATAATTGTTTGTATAACTATGGATAGATTCCATAGAATTGAACCCTAAGAATTTTTGTATTGCCTCACGGGAATTTTAATATTGAAAAGAAATTTAGAAAACAAAAGAGACTAGAGCTCTTACCAAGAAATGTATACATATCAGAGGGGAAAAGAAACTACACTCACAGTGTAGACACTACATATTACTGTCTAATCACCACACTTCAAATATCTATGAAATCCAATTTAATTCTACAATGCACCTCAACATTTGTTACATTCCACATTGTGGATATAATGAACTTTAAATTCATGTTGTGCACTTTAATACAAACCAATTTCAGGCTTATAAGGCACAACTTATATTTTTAAGTATGTATATAGATATATATCTATCTTCCTTTTCTGTGACTCCTAATTACTATCAATGTAATTTAGCCAGGGAATCGTTTTTTGTTTATGAATTCTTCAAGTAAGATTAATGCAAATGAAGAATCCATCGAAAAAAATAGGTAAAAGCGACAATGAAGATTGCGGACATTGTTAGGTAGTTTGTATCTCTTCATTTCTACTTCATAAAAGTCAGACAAGGTTGTATAATCAATCTGTATTGCAAATGAGAAGGAGTCACCAGCTCAAGAAAGACATGAATTACTCTTAACCTTTAAAAAACAAGTAGATTTCCACCTCTCACAAATCATTTGGCCACTTTATTCCCTGTTTCATAATCCCCCATCTACTCATGGATATGCAAAGTGTCTTATTTTTCTACAACGCAGGCAATTGGAAAGGAGATCATGGTACCTATTCTTTTTTGGTGTGCAGGTCTGTCATCTATGTTTTAAAACAGCTTGAATGGAGTACGGGAAGGACTTTGCTGTTTTTAATGCCATTTCTAAGAAGATTTAGTTTCTAATAGCATAATATTGGTAGTGTCACGTCTGGGGGAATGTCTGGTGTCTCGTCATGTTTTGATTACCTATTGTGTACACCTGGGGTTCCCCTCCCTCATGTGTTTAAACAGTCTTCTTTTCCCATTTCCTGTGCCAGTGTGTTTTCGTCTTTCTGTTCTCGTCACCCCTCGCCACGTCAGGTTTGATTTTTGTCACAGCCATGCCATAGCCTAGTTTACTTTATTGCCATAGCCTTTGTTTTTGCCACAGCCATGTTAATCTTGTTTGTACTTTGCCATAGCCACGTTTTTTGTCATAGCCATGTTTTTTTTCACAGTCATGTTAATCTTGCTTTGTTACTTTGTCCATAGTTTTTTCTCAGCCTTGTTTTGAACTTTTCCTCCATCCACTCCGTTTGAGTGTGTTTTTGTTCAAATAAACCCTTGTTTCCATATCTCTGCGACTGAGTCCTCCCTCCAAGATCCTCCGACATGACGAGACACCAGACATTCCCCCAGACGTGACAGGTAGAACTTAGAAACTACTACATTTTGCCTTGTCTGCTTCCTTCCATCATCTAGAGACTACAAGTATGCTCAGTTTTCTCTTTATGGCGGTCATGGCAATGGTCTCATCACTGCATACAGCACATTTACAGATTGAGATTGCTCTGTTATCGTCAATTCTTTCTATCCAATTCAAGGACCTCACTACCTGTACCTGTAAAGCAGAGGCTCCTCCACAAAGTTACACTCCTTCACACAGCACAGTAAAAACTATTGTGCAGGATTTGACAAAGGTAAAACAGGGTCTGTCTGTTTCTCCACTAAAGGCAGACGTACCAATACAGGTTACTACTAATTACTGCTGTGTCACTTAGAGATTGGAGGAATACAGGAATACAGCATTATAAACAGCCCATGGTGTGTTGGGATATAAACTAGCATCCATAATGTATAATGATCCCAATTAGCTTGTGCTATGCATTTCTAACTTTTTAGAATAGCCAAATCTCAAGCACCCTTAAAGCAAATGATGCGAGGTAAGGTAATCAAAGGGAAGTATGGCGGCGGCGGTGGCGGCAACTGCAGGAGCGTATTGTCTTGACAATGCCTTTTCTCGGACAAAACCTGATGTCTATAACACTACCTGCGGTAAAGTGATTGTGGAAGATGAGTTTTTACATTTTATCTCTGTTAAGATAAAAACACTGCCGCATGATGACATTGTTTTGTTGGCTACAAACAATTTTTCATCTGATTGGATTGAAGAATCCAAACGACTCCTACATGAACTGTGCCCAACAAAGCAGCGTAACATCAAACATAGGGGGGCGCAGAAAGACGTAAATAATATAAAGGATTGTCTGAAGTTGTTAAACGAGCGTGGTGAGAATATTCCCCGTTTTGTTTCGCACTACCTGGACGACTTTCCACCTGTTGGTTTCGGCAACATTGATGCCTCGGCCCTGCTTGGTAGAATGGAGCGTCTAAGCCAGGAAGTCTCTGTACTAAGAGGAGCTATGGAAGCTCAGGCTACTGTGAGTGAAAATCTTGGACGAGCGACGGTGGATCTAGAGCGCCGGCTAACGAATATTGAACCACCACCTCATGAACCCAGTCGGGCTAATGAACCCGTGCATGGATCGACGCAGGCTGAGGCGGAATTGGAAGAGCTACGTGGGAAAGACGCTAAACCGCAGCAACCAGAAGACGCCTCCAATCAACAAGTCCTGTCTCCGGCTTGGAGTACTGTTTTGAGGAAAGGGAAGCAGAAGCCCCAGAAACCCTTGAAGGGAGCAGTATCATTGGAACATGGAACACAAAACTGTCAAAAGCTGGAGCAGCGCAAAGGAGGAATTATTGGCACTGACATAACGACTAATATCCCAGTGGTTAGAACCAAGCTGGTAAGTGTCTTTGCTACGAAATTCTCTCCCGACCTTGATGTTGACACTCTGAGTGCCTACCTAGCTGAGAAACTGGGCAAATCGGTGACATGCAGGAAGATAGATTCGATGCGTAACCGATTTAGCTCGTTTCATATAACTGCAGAGTGCTCGGAAGTTGCTGAAGTATACGATCCTAAACTCTGGCCATCGGGTGTGTATGTGCGTCGCTACTTTGAGGCGCGCAGACCAAAAAACGACAGCATCTGTTGGGCTCATATGTCAGAGACTGGTAGACTGCAGCAAGACAACGTACCCGCATCTGTAACACCGCAGATGAGCAACGGCCACGCAGATCCTGATAAATAAATGACTGGTATTAATATCGTGTCATATAATGCGCGAGGTCTGCGTGTTGGACACAGTGAAACAGACAGAGCGCTTCGCCTTGTGGTGGACAAATTACTGGAGACTTGTGACATACTGTGTGTGCAGGAGACATTCTTAGCTAAACAGGACCTGGAGAAGTTGAATTGCATACACAAAGATTTTTACGGCGCTGGTGAATCCACCACCGACCTTAGCACCAGAATAATTCGGGGAAGGATAGCCGGTGGTGTTGCAATATTATGGCACAAAAAATATGATCAACTGGTTGATGTGATTAGACTGGGTGTGGATTGGGCCATAGGGCTGAAATTTACTTGTGGAGACGAACTTTTTATTGTTTTAAACATATACACACCTTATGAATGTCCTCAAAACGAAGACGAATTTCTTAATAGATTGGCTTTTATTATGTCTTATATGCAAGATAATCAATCTACTTGTTTTTTTATTGTGGGGGACTTAAATGCAGATGTTACAGATAAACATTCTACATTTGCTTCGCATTTAATGCAATTCTGTCACAGTAATGCCTTAATTCTTTCTAGTAAGGTACTTTTGCCTAACAACAGTTACACCTATATTAGTGAATCATGGCATACAACTTCCTGGTTAGATCATTGTATCTGTTCAGCTGATGCTCATGATTCCATTCTGGGAATTTGTGTCAACTATGATCTCGCCACTACTGACCATATACCATTCTCCTTATGTGTAAACATGAATTGCATACCTTCTGTTTTGCCTGTAGACTATAATATAAGTATAGGAAAAATAGCATGGGATAACTTGACTGAAAAAGATCTATCAGATTATTGCTATCGAACTAATGATATGTTCAGCAATATATACTTACCAAAGGGAGCAATCTCATGTCGTGATATGAATTGTAAAGACCCTCAACATAGTATTGAGTTATGTACTCTGTATGAGAATGTTGTGAAATCCCTCCTTATCTCAAGTAAGCCAGTGCATAAAACCATCTCGCATAGCACCAAGCCAGGTTGGAACGACTATGTAAAAGAACATCATGCAGAGGCCAGAAGGGCTCTTAAAGCATGGGCTGACGCAGGTAAACAGAGGCATGGTCCCTTGTTTGAATACAAAAAACAAGCAAATGCTAATTTTAAACATTCTTTAAGAATCATAAGGAGACATGAAAATGCTATGAGGTCTGACTCTCTCGCTAGGAAGTTAGGAAATAATAATGTTAAGGACTTTTGGAAAGAAATAAAGAAAGTAAACAACTGTAAAACGTCACTTCCATCTACCATTGATGGTATTACTGGTGTAAAAGAAATCACTCAGTTATGGAAAGAGCACTACAGTGCGCTATTTAATTGTGTCAAAAGCGATATGTCTGACATAGGAAGCATTCACAGTAATGATAATGTGACTGTATCCCCACAAGAAATATATCATACAATTATGACACTGAAAGACAATAAGGCCTGTGGGATGGATAACATTTCCGTTGAGCATTTGAAAAATGCAAGTAAAAAACTCTGTGCATTACTCTCTATGTGTCTCACTGGCTGTCTAGTACATGGTCTGTTACCTAAATCAATGCTATCTGTCATTCTGGTACCTACCATTAAAGACAAAGCGGGTAAGATTAGCTCCTTGGAGAATTATCGACCTATAGCTTTAGCCAGTAGTTTATCGAAAGTTTTTGAAAGAGTCCTTCTAAATAGGCTGGAAGAGTTCCTTTTGACATCTGAAAATCAATTCGGTTTTAAACCCAAACATGGTACAGACATGTGTATTTTTGCGCTACAGGAGATTTTAGATCTGTATAATTTGCACAACACTACAGTATTTATGTGTTTTATTGATGCTTCTAAAGCATTTGATCGCGTGAATCATCAAAAATTGTTTTGCAAGCTAGAAAACAGAGGTGTACCCAAATATCTAATTAGAATAATGGTCTATTGGTATGGCCATCAACTAATGTATGTCAAATGGGTTAACTCATTGTCTGACTCGTTTAATGTTGGTAATGGAGTAAGGCAGGGAAGTATATGGTCCCCTTACCTTTTTAACATTTACATGGATGAACTATCAAGGCGCCTGAATTGTTGTAAAACAGGCTGTGTAGTTGGTGACCGCATAATCAATCACATAATGTATGCGGATGATTTGGTAGTCTTATGCCCATATAGTGCTGGCCTTCAACAATTACTAAGGGTCTGTTCCCAATATGGATGTGATTTTGATGTCGAATACAATGCTAAGAAAAGCAATTTCATGATTGTTAGAAGTAGAGCAGATAAGCATCTGATAACCCCTGACTTCTCTTTATCTGGCATTGTCGTCAATATACGCAATGAAATTAAATATCTGGGACATTACATAACTGATGACCTATTTGATGATCGTGACATTTGTAGGCAGTATTGCATGATATATGCTCAGGCTAATATCTTGATCAGAAAGTTTGGTATGTGTTCATCCTCTGTGAAGGTAGCTCTTTTTAAAGCTTTTTGCACTTCATTTTACACAGCCCATCTATGGCGAAGATATAAAAAAAGTAGCCTGCACAAACTTTATGTGGCATACAATGATGGCCTGAGGCTCCTACTTAAAGTGCCTAGATGGAGCAGTGCTAGCCACATGTTTGTACATACCGCTGTTCCCACATGTGCAGCTGCACTCAGGAATCTCATGTATAAATGTATGTGTAGATTATCTGTGTCATACAATAATATAATAGTAATTTTAGTGAACCCCGTTTTTAGTACAGTGAGATTTTTCTCAAGATTGTGGAAACATTGGCGTCATCATTTATTTGTGACTCAGTGACTGTCATATTATTCTCTGTTTGTCTGTTTTTCTTTTTTCTTTTTTTTTCTTTTTTTTTGTTTGTAAAGTTCTCCAGTTTTACTCATGTCTTCATTTCCGGATATCTTTTTTACAGAGGCCAATAGAACAAACGCTCTCATTCTCATTCCCATTTTGGCTGCTTGTATCCACGATCTGGTTCTTTCGGTAACTTTCCAAAGTTTGCAACCATAGATGTGGGTAGGAACTTAGATCGACCGATAAATAAAGATTCTCGCTTTTAAGCTCAGCTCTATCTTCATAACAACAGACTGGTACAGTGCCCGCATTTGTGAGGAAGGATCAGACGTATTTGAACTCCTCCACTTGGAGAAGGACATTCTCCACGACCTGGAGGAGGCACATTTCCAGTGAGACACCATGGTCTTGGACATGAAGTATCTGATCCTCATCCCAGCCACTTCACATTCGGCGAGAGCTGCAGATCACAACCTTATCAAGCCAATAAGACCGCATTATCTGCAAAAAGCAGAGATGCACCAAGATGGACACCTTCAACACCTTGGCTGCGCCTAGAAATTCTGTCCATAAAAGTTATGAACAGAATCAGAGACAAAGAGCAACTTCTGTCTCTGATTCACCTGTACTTGCTTATTGGTACATGTATTTTATTATTAGTATTTTTTTGCTAACACTGGATTTTTTACCTTCACCGTTGCCATTATAAGCTCAAAGTTCGGCTACTGCAAGAAAGACAGAGATCACCGCTTTGTGCTCAAGTTCTCCCTTTCGCTCGACGGTGCGGTCTGTTCTGCTCTCTAATTGGCCCGCTTACCTGGCGCCTGAATTTTGAACAAGTTCGTACAACGGTTCTCATCTCAGAAGAAGCTGAATTGTGCTCAAACCTCGACAAAAAAAAGAACGCTGTTTGGACCTCGTCAGCTTTCAGCAAATGTAAGTTAAACTTTATTTTCTTCAAACGTAAAAGGCACTGTAATTTGTGTTTCTGGGGAGATTAAATTTTGTTTTTAAGGCGTCATATTGCTTCTTGGAACAATATGCAGTAGAATAATTTTTTGCTACACCTGCAACACGTGTAAGTTGTTGGGTAGGTTGAAATTGTTTAAACATGATTACATGTACGTTTTGCTGTAAAACACTAGAATCATTGAGGGGCTATGTGTTGCATTGCAGAGTGCACAGAAACGAGCCCAGTTGTGTATTCAAATGCCTCGGCACAGAATGTAAGCGGATATTTTGTACATATGCAGCTTTTAAAACTCATTTTTACCGAGTTCACAACGTGGCTTCACAACCCGAATCAGCCAAAGCCATTGTTGCTAAATTGAAATGCACCATTTCATTGTGTGGGCACCAAAGCCAAACTGTGAAAGAAGTCGTTGCTCATTTAAAGGAGCATATAATGGAGGGCGGCCTGTAGCATGTCCAGTGAAAGCCTGCAAAAAGTTTTCAGCGTCAAATCATCATTTACAGCTCATATGTCCCGTAAACATAGAGATTTTTCTGTGGATGACATTGATGTTTTGTACCAGGAAACTACAAGTAAGGTCGTTTGTCTGTCAGAAAACGATGGGCCTTCTGAGAGCTTTAATGATGCTCTGACAAATGAAAGTCACGAATTATCTCCAAATTTCAACAAGGATTATCTCAGAAACTTGAGTATTTTCTACCTGAAACTTCAAGGACAGCTGCTTCTTCCAGCTTCCACAATTCAGAACATCGTTGAAGAGATGCAAAATGTGCATGAGCTGGGAATGGATTACACTTTGACTAAACTAAAGTCGCTTTTAAAAGATGACATGTGTCTTGCAGATGATGCTGTTTCTAAAATCTGTGATTGTGTAAGAGATTCAGATTTATTTTCTGTTTATCATCATGGTCCACTGAGAACAACATATTCAAGAACTCAGACTTTTAAAAAAATGTTCAAATACACAGAACCAAAGCAAATATCTTTAGGAAGTGATGAAAATATGACCCGGAGATTTTCTTACTACATACCCATTAAACAGACACTAAGTGCACTTTTAGAATCAGATTTATGGAAGAATTCAGTGTTGGAACAGTCCAATGACTCACACCCGGATGTTTTCTGTGACATAAGTGATGGCCAAAACCTCAAGTGCAACCAGTTCTTCATTGAAAATCCTGGGTGCCTGAAGCTTATTCTCTACCAAGCTGCCTTTGAAATTCTTAACCCCCTTGGTTCAGCAAAGAAGAAACACAAAGTTGTCGCTATTTATCTATCTGTGGCTAACTTACCTGCTCACGTGCGGTCAAGCACTGATCACATGTCTCTTGTTTCATTGTGTTCAGAGAACGATTTCAAACAGTTTGGAACTGCAAAGGTTTGCTCTGAACTTCTCATGGATTTGAGAGATTTAGAGGAACATGGCATTATTAAAGGTGAAGAAACAGTCAAAGGGGCACTGTTCTGTATTGCTGGTGACAATTTAGGATCACACAGCATTGGTGGGTTTACTGAAAACTTTAGTACTTCTCAGTACTTTTGTAGGTACTGTGAAATCACAAGAAAATACTTTCTTAATGATCCAAATGCTTGTGGTCCACAGCGAACCCCTGAAGCTTACAACTTGGCTGTCCATCATGGAGAGATTGGAAGCAATCAAGACATCAAAGGTGTCAAGGTAAACTCTGACTTCAACTCACTAAAGTCTTTTCATGTTTGCCAACCTGGTCTTCCACCTTGCTTAGGCCACGACTTATTTGAGGGTGTCGTATCCTATGATCTTGCACTATACTTGAAATATTTCGTTAAAACAAAGAAATGGTTTACATATTCCCAGTTCAACCGTAGAATCAAGCAATTCAAGTACAAAGGACCAGATGCTCTCACAAAGCCATGCCCTGTCAACTCTGGGTCTATCAGGCTCTTAGGTCAAGCTGTTCAAAACTGGAACTTGCTGAGATTGTTGCCAGTGATTATTGGTGACAAGATACAAAATCCACAAGATGATGTTTGGCAGACAACTCTCCAGCTCAAAGACATTGTGGATTTGATTTGTGCACAACAAATTTCTTTGCCACAGGTTGCCTTTCTTGAAATAATAATCCAAGAATATTTGGTATCAAGAAAATCTTTATTTCCTGAAACTTCACTTAAACCAAAACATCATTTCTTGCGGCACTATCCAGCCCTAATTTTGAAATTTGGACCTTTGATTAGGTTGTGGACAATGCGTTTTGAGAGTAAACATGTCTACTTTAAAAAATGTGCAAGGCATTTAAAATTTTTTAAAAACATATGCTTGACACTATCAGAAAGACACCAGATGTTTCAGGCTTACATCTCAGCTGGCCCTAGATGAAATCAACTGCTTCTGGTCAAGGACAGTTGTGTTTTTTACTCAAGCCTCTACAGTGATGAAATAAAACATGCAGTAAAATACCTGGGATTTTCTGAAAAAGACACAAGTTTTTCCACAGAGATACAATATAAGGGAACAGTGTATAAAAAGGGGCATTTCTTGGTTTCAATGAATGATGAGTATATGGAGTTTGGAGAGCTGGTTTTAATTCTGATTCAAAATGAAACTGATGTGTATTGTGTTATGGATGTACAAACAGCTGTCTATCATCCTGATTATCATCTGTATTCAGTGACAAAACAGACTTCAAGCACTTTGTGTATTAACATAAATGACTTGGTTGACTTTTACCCTTTGACCTCTTATCAGGTAAATGGACAACAAGTTGTTCCTCAGAAACAGTGTGTTTTCAAAATAAAAATATCTTTATATACCATGATGGAAAGTCCACTTAAAACAGATATGTTGATGTGAACAAAAATAATAAAGAAAAAACAGGGAGAGAAGTTTGACTACAAATTTAAGGATGTACATGACTAAACAGTGTGAATCGGGCACAATATTTTGTTTGACACTAAGTATGAGTCTCTTTAATTTTTTACATAGTTTAATACATGTTATATTACGTGATCTTGTTTTTTTTACCATTATTTTGTCTGATTTTATTCCAGAAATGGCTGAGCAAACATTTTTACGCAGCGCTATCAGTGAATTGTTGCCCGATCTTGCAGAGGCCTCAAAAGACATTCTCGAGGAGACTTTACAGTCAATTGGAGTAGAAACGTATGATGACTTCCAGTTCATTGTTGAGGAAGACTTGCTGTCAGCATTAAGACCAATTCAAGTCAGAAAGGCACTTTCTGCTTGGAAATTCAGATGTAAGTAAAATTCAAGAAAAGCAAAAATCAACCATTAAACACTGATATTCATATTCCGTTCTGATAACTTATTTGTTTTTTTGTGTTTTTGAAGGCCGGACCCCTGAAACCAGCAGGTCCTCAAGTAATGCATCACCAGATACTCCTCCATCACAGCCGTCTTTGTCCCCGCTAAGTGTGTCATCAAACTCCTCCAGCAGCAACCAGACATCTGCAGCAGACTGGGTGGACACCTTTGAGATACCATGGGAAAAGTTCTCAGAAGAACTGATGCTGGCATTAGAGAGAGGGAAACGACTAAGTCCAAAAATGAGGAAGGAGATGGTCAGGATTGTGGTGTCTGAAATGATGCAAAAAAGTTCTTACTTGGGTAAAAGGGGTTCTACAGAGGTTGCAAAGAAGATGGTGGCAAAATATCCAAAATCTCTAGAAGATGTTATCGATGGAGATGTCATTGGCCCTGGCTATCATTCACTCGTCAAACAACTTTAATATCGAATTGAGAATGTGAAGCGATCTACAATGCCTAAAATAAGAAAGCACTGCTCTGAAAACTCTGACACAGATGAAATTCCTCAGGAACAGAGAGCTGCAATTCAGGACACCTATGGGTGTATCAACTGGAATGTAAAATTCCTTCCTCTTGGAGAAACTGCTGAAAGTCAGCAACAGAAGAAGGACAAGCTCAAGATGATGTCTCTGCAGAAGGAGGCCAATCCTGAGGAGATGAAACAATTACTGAGGACAACTTTCTACTCACAGCACAAAGATATTAACCAGGGGAAAAGCATTCAAGATGTCTTGGAAGCCTGGCTTGTTTTATTTCATGACATTGGGATGGCTGTACACTACAAGGAACTTACTGGACTTGGATTGAAGGAAACCTTCATGAGGAACATGGATACGAAGGGGAAAAGACTGCTGAACTACATGAACACTGTTTGTGTGAACAAAAACAAAAGGTTTTTCCAGGCTCAGACAAAGTTGAAGATGTTAAAGGGAGAACTGGACGGTTACTCTAAAAATGTTAAAGAGCTGATGCTCCTATTTCTCTGCTACTTCAATGAAAATGAAGAAGCAATGTTCTTCTGTGTGGAGGACACATGCCTAGCTGAAGAAGTACAGATGGAGAATGTCTCCTTGACTCCCACTATCATTGTGTGTGGTGAGTTCATTTTTGTTCTTCTGCCCCATGTTATCTGATTGTGTACAATAGGATTTTGAACAAAGTTTTTACCATTAAATTATGCAAAAGGTGTCAGACGCAAAACATTTCAGGCAAACCCATTGAACAACCAGATATCATACGGGTCCTAGCTCCTGTGCTGAAAAAGGTTCATAACCATGCTTTTCCAACAAGGCCAGGCAGAGCCTATTTCTACTGTCCATTCACCCACAGATTATATTGCAAAGCTCACTATGTGAATAGTAATAGAAATATTTCATCTTAGAAAATGACAGACAGTAAGACTTCAGTATTGGAGTAACATTTATGTCACAAGGAAAAGCAGTAGTCTCTTCATCTCACAATATTGTCTCATGTTTTCTTTCTTTATTGCCTTTTCTTGCATAAACCTGTTACGAAGTTGTTTTGCATGTTGCAGAATTAAGTTTGGTGGATTCTCTTTGGACCCTGTGCACGGCTTGTACAACACATGCAGTCATCTGTTGTCTGTTGCAGCCATGTCAAGCCAAGTCTCCTTTTTGTACGCCAAGCTTGAAATCTCAATAACTTTGAGTCGATCTGTTGGGCCTATTTATTTGAGCTGGAAACCTGTTTCCAGTGCAAAACTGGCGTTGCGCTGGAAATCGTGAGCGCCGCTGCGGTGCGGCAGTGGATGATGTTTGTTTGTTTGCCCTCTCGTAAATAGGGCAGATGGTCAATGTTGTGTAAATGTTCTTGTCAGCTCATGGAGATATTTTCATTGTATAGATCGGTTATCTGATCACTCCACTGGTGGCTCTGCTGTCTGCAATCATTCCAGTGATGGCGACACTGATGATGTAGACCTAGTAATATTTTATTACAAATATTATTTCCGCCCTGCTGGGGGATCTGGGGTTTGGCTGGGGGAAGATGCCCCAGTGGGATTAAGAAGGTCTTCAACTCACCAACCCACAACGTCAGTTGTGGGACGTGAGTTGAGGTCAACAGCACACCTTTGGGTAAACACATATGGACACTCTTATGCCTGAACGTGGTGTTCACTATGGACAATCCGTGCCGAGGACAGAAATCCAATCCAAAAACACAGAGGTTGGGGTTGGTATAGTGATGAGTGTCCCCAGCTGTTACACGGGAGACAGTAGCTCGATTCCCTGCTGGGGAGATACACATGTATATATTTTACTCTGTAAGTCGCTTTGGATAAAAGTTTCTGCTAAATGCATAAACAAAACAGTATTCGGGCTCAAGCTATATAAAAGGTAAGCTGGGGTAGTTGGGAAGAATGGCCGCCCATCTTATGTTTTATGTCGCTTCATAATTGTTTTTAGTATCTGACCTAAGTTCCAGACGGGAATAATTTAAATTTGAAATTATTCTTCATCTGTTTTTATCTTAATAATACTTGGCTTTCCTTGATAACAGTACCCAGAAATCAGTTCTTTATAATGCCAATTGCCCGAGTTGCATGTGTGTGAAGGTAATTTAGACGAGCAAATCATTCCAGCACTGACAAGGGGATTTATACACCTGATCATGATCAAAGTCAGTAATTTACAAAGGATTTATGGATGAAAATGTATAATGACAAGAGAGCAAAGGAAGACAAGATAAATCTCTTTCCTCAAGTCTGCTCATCCTTCATATAGCTCATATCATGACACATTTACAGCATGTGTTAAGTATTACAATAAAACTACAAGAGCTCTGAGCAATATATATCATCTAACTTTCATACAAACTAATTTCAAATGCAGTAGGTCTCTTGATGTCAACATTTCTCCTCAACAATGTTGTGTGCAAAGATGATTAATGCAATCAGCTTGTCTCCCTAATCACATTATTCTGTTTTCAAATTCATTATTATTCAGTAGGAAATTATATCTGATTTAGATTTGACTAGATTATAGTCTTTTGGATTAAATTGGATTTCTATTGGACATGGGGTGTGTCAACTAGTATGCAATCAATGAAAATCTAACTTCTCAGAGTGAAATTAACACAAACAGATAACGTGCTTGTAAATTGAAATAATCCCACACGCATGTTCAACTGGATTTGCCACACGACCCACAGTTTGGGCCTCTTAGACTGAAGAATAAAGTAACAGCCAGCAATAAAAAAAAAAGAAGTAACAGTTTACATTAGTATCACCAAATTCCAAATAAAACTGCCTTTAATTGCATTTTTTTGTCAGATTTCTTTTTTTACTTTTTTCTGGACTTTGATAAAGTTTTGAAAAGAGCAGTTTATCACAACACGGATGTCCTGATGCGGTCCTTTGTGGGTGCTCTCCAGCAGGTTTTAGTTTAGTTTAAGTTTATTCTGATTAAATATGTTTTCAAAAGATTGTTAAGTTCTACACAGTCCAGCTAACGGTGTATTAAGGTGAATAGGCGTGATGCAGCAGGAAAACATGCAGGACACCGGCCCCCTGAGGACATTATATGGAAACGCCTACATCCTATATACATTTTAGCTACTGATACTCAGGATAAAAAAATCTGAAATAGGGAAAGTGGTGGCATCATAGGTGAACTGTCCTACCAATGACTTCTACATCACTGTTTCTCCAAAACATAAAAGGGGGATGAAAAACCACAACATATTAATCAATTTACGTCTCTGGAATTCTTGAAATCTGAGTTAAATAAATACCAAAACATTCGCTATGCTTGAATGGCCCTTGTGTCTTATTTTTTTACAATCTGAGCGTTTTTAATGTTGTCTGCTTAAGTTAATGTATTAACTATTCAAGCTCATTAAACTTAACCCCTCTTCTTTTTTTTTGGTCCGCCCGCTGTAACCATTAGGCTACGCTGCGGCCCAAACTTAACCCCACTTCTAAAAAAAAAAGAAGAAAGAAAACCGTTCTGCATAAGATGAGTAAATATTAAGCTAATATTTCTGTTGTAAATGTACCAAGAGGCTTTTTGCATTTTACAATTTCCCTTTGTGCTTTCTTTTATAAAAGAAAAACGATGTGTTATAAAAAGATTTGGTTTGATTAAGTTTAATTTAAAAAAATGTTTTTTAGGCTGCAGATGGTATGAACGTCTGTTTAAGCACAGCAGAGATTAAACTTGGTATACAAATTACACATCTATTACGAACATGTAATAACTTACTTTTGGTCTCCATGAAAAACACAGACACAAACTATAGTTCATTTTAATTCAGTTAAATGTTGTTCACATAATTCCATATCAAAACAAAAGTCTTTTCTAAGCACTGCAGAAGTACAGTCTGTCCAACTTCTCGTGATAAAATTAAAATCCAATCACTTCATGTTTTTTCGGTTTTAAATATATCCATTTTATACAGCGCCAATTACAGAAAAGACCTGTTGACTGTAAGGTTTCTTGCTCTGTAAACTCGGAAATTGCAACAGATTTTCGATCAAACCCCCCCATCGTGATCAACCTTGGAAAGAAAAAAACTCCCTTTTGACAAGACGAAACCTATTCCAGAAAACCAAACTCACAGGATACCTGATGAGAAGCAGCAGATCTACAACATCTTTATTGATATACAAAGTGGAAAATAAATATATATATATATTGCGGCTGCTCCTTTTACCATTTGGTTTGATTTGATTTTGGTCATTATTTTAAGCTATATATATATTTTTTTTTGCTTTATAGTCATTTTTTTAGTGCTGTAACGATTGCAATGTGATGGTGCATTTAAGATTATAGTTTTTAGGTCTGTGCTTCATCTGAAATAACCTGCAGTGTGTAACTCTGGATCAACGCCTCGGTTCGGCTATCTCTGTGGATTGTATGACTCTGCGCTTACCATCCACTTGGATTAAATTGCAGTGCGTTACTCCGGATCATCACCTTGCTTTGGTTGTCTGTGTGGATTGTACGACTTTGTGCTTGCAATGCACAACAGAGTTCTATTTGCTCTGGCCTTATCACTGTGCACTTACCGACCATGGCGCTAAGGTAAACTACACGCCAGCTGTTGAGTTTAAGACAGAACTACACAGCAAAATCAGCAGTGCTAATTCAACACCTACAGAGTTAAATTCAACATGTGTCTATATTGGTCCACACTAGATAGACTTAAAACTACACTTTTGACAGTGTTAAATACATAACACTATGACAGAGTTCCAGCAACTCTCTAAATAGTTAACATTTAACACTAGTCAACACTGGTTTATGTTGAATTTATCCCACACCAATGCGTATTGTCAAATGTGTGTTCTTCTTTCAACACTACAGAGTTGTTGCCATATTAACACTACAAAGGATGTAACGTTTTACATAAAATGCAACTTGATCTGTATTAATCTGTAAAACTTTTGGGAATCAATTTAACACACCCACCCCACACAGTAAAATACTTTACAAAACAGACAAAAACAGGGAAATTGTAGTTCAAGTGAAACTGTGTTAAATAAAGCACACCATCTACAAAAAAGCATTGGCCTTACATTAACAATGGACAATCAATCCTTTACTCTTGGACTTACCTTGGCACTTCCCACATCGACGTTAAGCACCGTGGTTTGCATGAATGTGTAGAAGCTGTTCAAGTAGTTAACACTGAAGATTAAATGTGCCTTGAAAAGCTCGTCGAAAGCTGCCAGGGATGTTTGCGCCTTGCAAAGGATGGCCTTCTGGTCAACAATGACATAGAACCTCTGAATGTTGTTTTTCTGTTCACCAACACAAAGGAGGAAGGGCTGTACTGGTTCCAGGCTCCCTAGGAAGGTCTCTACACTTGCTCCAAACTATGACAAACACAAAGACAGAAAATATTAAAACAATGTATGCAACACAAGCAGCAGCAGTATGAGAACGACTGGATAAAAAACATTAAACATGGAATACCTTGAGATAACTCAACACATGGTTGACAGCTTGACATGAGCTGATTTTAGCACTCTTCTTGTGGCCTTTTGATGTAGGGGCGAGCAGGTGAACCAGAAGTAGAATGCTTGACAGGCCACTGTCCCATCCTAGGAGCGAAGTAGAATAAAGTGTAAGATTTTCAGAAACATTTATATCATAAAATATTATCTTAAAAATGACAGATTATGCCAAAGACAAGACTTACGATAAGAAGATAGGAATCTGTAAATGTTTTAAAGACAGAATGAGGCAGACTTACCAGACTCATTTGAGTTTTGCTGCACAGACAAAAGTTATTTAACATGCTCATTATAAGTCCGGTTCTTGCAGTCTGCCAGGAGCTTGGGTCTGAAGTACATTGGCCGTTTTGACAAAAATCTGCCAGAAACCTCTTCTCAGAACATCATGGTGAAATCTTGGTCAATCTACAGAAGAAACGCCTTAAGTCCTTGATACTAAAAGTATATTGAGTCATAATTGTTCCCTTCAAAAATAAGCTGTTCAAAGATATGTCTTTCTTACCAAGCCGGGGATGTCAAGAAACTGCGGGACCACATCGAAGACTGTTGCAGAGTTTTGCTGGTCCTGAACTAACGTCTGACGGTATTGAAATGTTGCGATCATCTTATCTTTAACAACTGACACATCAGCTGAATGTTTCATTAAGGATATTGCCTCATGAACAGTTGCTTGTCAGCCAGGAGAAAATCCCTCTAGCTCTGTGGACCATACGTAGTGATTGTGGAGCATCTTCAGGATTTAACTGCAGCTATACACTGGATGGTCTTTGTAAAGAAAAACAGGACATTCAGAAACATAATGAATAAGAAAATGTGCACGTTACCGTGACAAGCACCAACACAAAGAGGAGGTTAAGCTAATGGAGGGAAGTGAGAAAAGTTAACATAATGTTTACATTAGCATTTCATAACATTTGCCTTGGAAATGTGACAAACCTAAACATAAACCTGTACATTTTATTTAAAGTTACACAAAATCTAACACTTTTGTATTATTGCCAAGCCAAAGACCCTTACAATCTATCATGACGCTGGACTGCTACGTCCTAAGCGATTTAGCCATCGGGGTTTGAGAAGCAGTCTTGCCGTCTCATCTTCTCCCAACATCTATGTGCCTACCTATTGATGTGAGACTAACAAGCTGCTCCTTGCTGGTGTTGTTCACAGTAATTTAATATTGGTTCCCCGCATGCAGATTAAACCTCTGTCATCTCCGCTTCAGAGCCAGGCTCCTGCTGCTTTATTCAATGCGTGGTCTGTGAACAACAAAGCACTGCTTTTATAGGATTTTCTTACAGATAAAAAGCTGGACTTCTTGTTCCTAACTGAAACCTGGCATAAAGAAAATGATGGGCTCCTGTTTAACCAGATCACTCAAGCTTTGGAGTATTAGATCTTCTGAAGCTATCTGGCAGGGGTGGAGGAATTATTGTGGTTTACAACCTGAAGTTGAACAAAAGCTCTGTGACTGTTCCCCAGTTTTCATCATTTGAATACCTTTTATTGAGCATCTCATCTCCTGTTTCCACATTCATCGTGCAGATTTTATTTCAGTTTCATTTCAGAGACTTTCTGTCGATTTTGACTATGCATTTAGACAAATTTCTAATTGTGGGAGACTTCAACATTCATGTGACTCAGCGACGGTTAAGGAATTTCTGTTGCTAATTGATTTTTTTTAGCTTCACACAGTTTGTAATTGTTGTAATAGTGTCATGTTGCGGTCTATATTTCTAGCCCACATGCAGAACACGACTCAGGAGAGCAATAAAATATATGAATGAGTTTATTAGAACAGCTTTAGTAAATGGAGCGGGAATGACGGGTCTTGTCCAGGGGGGGAAGGGCTCTTGGAGTATCAGCACGTTGTGAGCAAGCGTTTGTTGTATTTGGAGAGTAACTGCAGGGTTCGGGGTCCTAGTTTCCCTGTGGTCCTGGAGGTACTGCGCTTAGCCACAGAAATCCAGAAGGTAATGAAGCAGTGCGTCGGGGGGCGGACAGGTAGGTTCAGGCCAAACGGAAACAGAGAAGCGGGTCGACTCCAGTGGGGAGATCCAGGAGGAACTTGCGTTTAGTGATGTGTCCCTTCGTATCGAGGCTTCGAAGCGCGTGTCGAGAAATCCTGGATGATTTCTGTGAAGCGCGTATCGGAGCTTGTGTCGGTGACGTATGCGGTGACGTTTGAAGCCTCGCGAACCGGCCGCACCACGTGACTGATTCAGGAAGTGGTTCGCGGTTTGGCGATCTATTTGAAAAATAAGGGCCAGCAAAACGCAATGAATCCCCCCCTCACATTTTGTGGACTTGGGACTTAATTACGAGTTTGTGAGCGATCTATTCAAGCTTCCCTGTCATTGTATCATAAAGACAGACATCATCTAAAAGTTTATAATTCATGTATAAGCATCACAAACATCGATCCGTCCATTATGCTAACCGCCGATCCCCACGCTGTACGGTTTACATTTATTGTCCACCGGGGGCAGAACAGAGCAAATGAAGCACCCTGAAGCTTCAACACACGAGTGAACCAATTGGATGGAACGCTTCAAAGCTTTATGAAGCTTCATCTCGCCATCACTACTTGCGGTCACCAGAGGAGGTGAGTCGGGAGGGTCCAGGACTTCTCAGGGAAAACAACTGTTGCTGGCAAAAACTCAGGCATCAGAGTGGTGGTAGTCAGCTCCTCTTGTACACCTTGCCTGACGAGCAGATTGATCTCAGGTGCGCAGGATGACGACACACCACTCCAGAGAGAGGTGAATTTGGTGCTATCTGGTGGCAAGATGATGAGTAGCAGAACCTAGACTCTCACAAGGAAAACAAGGAACCCCGGAACACAACAGTACCCCCCCCCTCAACGGTCGCCACCTGGCGGCCGAGACGAGCAAGATGGGAGCGACGAGTGATAATCTGTAATGAGGGAAGGATCTAAAGTAAAAGAACCCGGGACCCAGGAGCGATCCTCCGGACCGTAGCCCTCCCAATCGACGAGGTACTGCCAACCACGACCTCGCCGACGGGAGTCCACGATCCGGCGGACGGAGTAGGCCGGATGGCCATCAACTTCTCGGGGGGGAGGAGGGGGCTCGGAAGGAGGGCCGAGCGTGCTGATCTGGACGGGCTTTATCTGAGAAACGTGGAAAGTAGGGTAAACTCGGAGGGAGGCTGGCAGACGAAGGCGAATAGCAGAGGGATTAATAATGGGTTCGACCTCAAAGGGACCGATAAAACGGGGATAGAATTTCTTGGACATGGCTTTCAAAGGAATATCTCGGGACGATAACCACACCTTCTGGCCAGGAGTGTAGGTGGGCGCTGGAACCCTTTTACGATCTGCCTGTCGTTTGTTTTGTTCGGCTGTGCTGTTAAGGTTGTGAATTGTGGCTCTCCAAACGTTCTGGCAACGACGGATATGGTGGCGGACTGAGGTTACAGAGATTTCTTCCTCTTCGGACGAAAGTAATGGGGGTTGATAACCTAGGGAGGCTTCGAAAGGGGACAAACCAGTTGCTGCAGAGATGAGGTAGTTATGTGCGTATTCGACCCATGGGAAATGCTGGCTCCAATCTGATGGATTGGAGGAGGTGAAGCAGCGGAGGGTAGTTTCTAAATCCTAATTACGTCTCTCGGAACAAAACAAATAGTTGATATTTTGCAACCTTGTTTATTCTGCCACCTTCTGTCGGATTTTTGTATTAAGGCAGTTTTACCCAGAATGCTGTTCTACTGTTGCCGGCTTTCTCTCTCAATAAAAAAAGCTGTTTTATCCAGCATGAAACTTGAACAGTAACCCGCCTGACCCATCACAAGGGTCATATGTCATACGTTTTAAATTGTGATTGCTGACGGCTCATTTGTATCGCAGTTTTCATCTATCAACATTTGACTGATCATTCAGCTGTCTTTTTTAACCTCGAACTGTATCATTCAAGTGAGCCTACTATCCGAACAGTAACCTTCCGGAAGTGGAAGTCCATTGGTCAAACAGCTTTCTCCAATTCTGTGGTTTCCATCCTAAGCAGTCTTCATCCATCATCACTGGAGGTCTATGGTCATGTAAGGTCACATTCATCCGCTCTGCTCCATGGTATACTGACAATCTGCGTTCTAGAAAGGCTTCCTTTCAGAATATGGATTTCAAATGACGCCTTATGGGACTGAGTGTCTACTACCAACAGTGGAAAGATCTTGTAGGGGTTAGAATTGGGCTTTAAATACTCACTTTAGCATAGTATGTTATAACTTAATCCATGTAAATGACTGATTGTCTTATTCCTTTTGAGATTTATATTATTCCCTTTATAATTATACTTTTGGGTTACTCTCTGGCTGTGCCTACTCCTCCTCATCCTCTCTCTGTTACAGTAGATCCACGTCTTCAAGGTCAACATTCACACACGCACTTTCCTATCACATTCTACCAAAACCTGCCTGAATTAGGGGCTGGCCTGTTCATGTCAGAGCTAACTGGCCAATAACACTCGGTTACGTCCAGCCGTCCTCCAGTTCGAGTCCCGGCCCAGAAGATAACTGTCCATCGCACCTGGAAATCGAGGCTCTTGCCAACTGCGATCCTCCGGAAACTTTGTCTGTGAGAGCCCAGCGCTGATTTACTTTGCTTGTGACCAATAAATGTCATATTTGTACTCTTGATCTGCTCTGGTTTATTTCAGGCTTCCAACTAAAGAATCGGGCTAATACTATCATGCTTTAATAGAGTCAGCGAGATTATCCTACTTTTCTCTACTGTCAATATTGATGATACTCCCCGAAACTTGTTCCAAACCATAAACTGACTGCTTCAAGTCAATCCTGTTTCCACCATGCCTGTTCTCTGAGCAGCTCTGCAATCCTTTTTGTGACGAACTGAGTCGGACCCAAAGACACCCTGAGACAGACGGTCAGTAAAGTGAAATGTATTTAACAAAAACAGGGGGAAATCCACGAGAGTCCAGAGTCTAGTCCAGAGTCAAAACCAGGGTGGAAGTTCAAGGGAGCAGGCGGGATCTCGTGGTCACAGGCAGGCGGGGTCGTAAACGGGCAGGCAGTCAGAATCGGGCAGGAGAATCAGGCGAGGGTCAGGCAGGCTCAGGAATCAGGCAGACGGATCATGCGTGGGTCAGGCAGGCTTAGGAAACAGGTAGACAGAAGGCAGGTCGAATAAACAGGCAGACGGAATGCTGGAAGTTCTCACCAAAGGCTCGATACATTCTGGCACTGGAGGCTAGCAGGAACGGAGCTTAAGAGGAGGTGGTAACAGGTGAAGGCGATGAAGGTAATTGCGGGGCGTGAAGGGGGGTATAGGGTGCAGCCGAGAGGTGGAGCCAGCTCCAGTGCCAGGAACATTACACTTTTCGACTGTTTTTTCATTAAAAAATGGTCAGTGTTAAATTTCTTTTAATCTGTCCTGTGCCACTTCTCTCCTTCACTCATCTATGTTCATAGGTGTTTCTTTCACTCATTATTCAGTGTTTGTTCCGAGGCTCTCACAAGGTATCCAGCATTATATCAACCACTTGCTTGCTGGATCCAATTCCTACTATTCTATTTAAATCATGCTTTGCTGTGTGGTGCCCTACTATCCTTAGCATTATAAATGACTCACTGGTTACAGGGCTCGTTCCAGCAGTATTGAAGACGGCTGCCGTTATGCCTGTGCCTAAGAAAGAGAATGTTCCCATGGATAATTTAAACAACTTTCTTCCCATCTCCAATCTTCTATTTTTTTTTGGGCAAAAATGCTTAAACGTGTTGTTGCCTCTTTACTCTCTAATCATCTTATAGCCAATAACCTATTTGAACCCCTTCAGTCAGGTTTCCATAAAAGTCATAGCACTGAAACAGCATTGGTCAAGATAACCAATGACTTATTGATGGCCTCTGATTCTGGAGCTACCTCACTTCTTATTCTTTTTTACCTTAAAGTCCCTTTGATGCTGTGGCTCATGATCCCTTGCTCATTCGACTTGAAAGGTTTTTGGTGTGTCCAGGACAGTTTTAAACTGGTTTAAATCCTATTTTACTGATCGTTCCCATTTTATTTCTGTGTGTTACTTTAGGTCCGACACTTGCTCTGTGCTTTCTGGTGTTCCTCAGGGATCACTTCTAGGCCCTGTACTTTTGAATATTTATCTATCTCCCATTGGGCATCTGCTGCAATCGCTTGGCCTCCATTCTCACTTCTATGCTGATGATACTCAAATATACATTCACTCTAAATCAGGAGAAGACATTGATGCTTGTTATCTTTCTTGCTGTATTTTTGAGGTGAAAGCATAGATGACTAATACATTTCTTTTCCTGAACAGCGGGACAATTGAGGTTATGCTTATAGGGTCCCATCATCAAATTCGCAACGCGGCTCCATTGTCCCTGTTTGTTGATGGCTCTGTTCTAGAAACTAAAACTAAGATGAGGAACCTCGGTGTGATTTTTTTACACTAGCCGCTCTTTTGTTCATAGCACTGTGAAAGCATCCTTTTTCGACCTCAGAAATATTGCCAGACTACGCCCAATGCTAAATCTGACAGTTGCTGAAAAGCTGATTAATTAATTTGTCGTCACTGCTGGACTACTGCAATGCCATTTTAGCCAGAGTTTCTCACATCACATTCAACAAATTGCATTATGTTCAGAGCTCCACTGCCTGGGTCCTGACTGGAACGATGAAATTTGACCCTATAACTCCCATTTTGAAATCCTCACACTGGCTCCCGGTCAGGTTCTGTGTCAACTACAAGATCATTATGTTGACATACAAAGTATTACACAGCTTGGCTCCACAATACAGGGTTTGGACAATGAAACTGAGACGCATCTCATTTTAATGTGGGAGGTTTCATGGCTAAATTGGACCAGCCTGGTGGCCAATATTCATTAATTGCACATTAAACCAATAAGAGCAGACTGTGAAGGTCCATTAGCAGGGTAAGAGCACAGTTTTGCTCAAAATATTGCAATGCACACAACATTATGGGTGACATACCAGAGTTCAAAAGAGGAAAAATTGTTGGTGCACGTCTTACAGGCGCATCTGTGACCAAGACAGCAAGTCTTTGTGATGTATCAAGAGCCACGGTATCCAGGGTAATGTCACAATACCACCAAGAAGTGGTATTGGTGGAGCATCACGACGTGATCACGACGTGATGCTCCACCAGCATCACGTCGTGACCTGGCCACTATCCTGCAAGAATGGCTTAAAATCCCTCTGACCACTGTGCAGGACTTGTAAATGTCATTCCCAAGACGAATTGACGCTGTATTGGCTGCAAAAGGAGGCCCTACACCATACTAATAAATTATTGTGGTCTAAAACCAGGTGTTTCAGTTTCATTGTCCAATCCCTGTACTTATCTGGGCATTAATCCCGTATACCCCGATTCGCAGTCTGCGCTCATCACAGTGTAATTTGTTATCTGTTCCTCAAACGCACCTAAAATCTATGGATGACACAGCCTTTTCTGTTTATGCTCCTTCACTCTGGAACTCTCTTCCTCCTAAACTCAGAAGCCCAGATTTTTTGCATTTTTAAAGCTCTTCTCAAGACACACTTTTATAAACTTGCTTTTGATTGCTGATGTTTTTTTTACAATTGTTTTATATCATTTTCTTAATGATGTTTTGTTTTTACTATCTCTTACTCATGTTTTTTTGGTCCTTTTGTATGTGCAGAGTGCATACAGAACGAAATTTCATTGCATACAGACAAAAATGAGAACAGAATTCAATAATTCAACAGTTTAATGGTAACAGGGAAAAAGCTGTTGTAAAGCCTGGTGGAACTGCAGCAGATTCTGCGGAACCTCTTCCCAGAGGGCAACAGGGAGAATACATCATGGTGAGGGTGTGAGGGGTCTCCGATGATGTTACGGGCTCGGGTGACGCAGCACTGGGGTGAGATACCCTCAATGGAGGGAAGAGGAGCCCCGATGATCCTCTCTTCTGTCCTCACTACTCTCCTCACGTTCCTCCAGTCATAGGGGCTGTAGTCTCTACACCACACAGTTAGACAGCTTGTCAGAATGCTCTCTATGGTGCATTTGTAGAAGGTCGTGAGGATGGGTGGGGGCAGGTGGGCCCTCCTCATCCTCCGCAGGAAGTACAAGTGGATTGTTATTCTATGTACAGCGCTTTGAGAAGCTGCCAAATTGCCCGTAGGAGTGAATGTGAGAGTGCGTGGTTGCTTGTCCTTGTATGTCTTGTGTGTGGCCCTGCGAAGGACTGGTGGACTCTCCACGGTTTACCCCGCCTCTCGCCCATCGACCACTGGGATAGGCTCCAGTTCTCCCTGTGATCCCATTAGGGAATAAGCGGTAACAATAATGGATGGATGGGATGTTTTAGTACTGCCTGAGCCATCCTCAGCTATGAGGACAAAGAACCACTCACATTCACTCCTAAGGGGCAATTTGGAATGTCCAATCAACCTAACATGCAGGTTTTTGGACTGTGGGAGGAAGCCGGAGAACCCGAAGAGAACCCACACAGACACAGGGAGAACATGCAAACTCCCAGCAGAAAGGTCCTATGTCCCCCTGGGACTCGAACCCAGAACTCTCTGGCTGGGTGGCGACGGTGCTAACCACCACACCACCATGCCGCCTAATTTGACAAAATAGGATTTTCAAATGAGAGAAACTCTCTATAGCCACGGTCGTATCGTAAGTTGACACGGGACCACTGGGAGTGTTTTGAGGTAAATTTGCTGTTACACTACTATGACATGAGCTTTGAAGATGTATGTTGTGTGAAATTGAGCAGCAGCTGTAAAATGGTTGTCTTTTGCACTCTTCAGTTAATTTCAGTTTTGATCATCACTTGTGAGACAGAACAAGGTTAAAAAAAGGAAACCTGTTTATGAATTACAGTAGTTAGTTTGTAATTATGTAAGACCTTAAAATTGAATATGAATAACATTTTCATGAACCATTCGTTCTCATATGTCTTGGCTGATTTAAATGGATGGACTGGATTTGTTTTGACAGATTGAAATCATATCTATGACTGCTTTCTTTAACCTTTGTTACAAAATTAGCAACATACTGCCTTAGGGAAAAAAAATAATGCCCACATTTATTACTTTGAGATTGAACTACCGTAATTCTTTACTATTGGGCTGTACCAAAACATCTCTGAAAAGCCTTTAGCTGATGCAAAATGCTACACTCAGAGCTCTTATTGTACAGGTCACCTGTTCTTCACAGAGCCAAAGGGTCCTATGCTCAATTTCAAGCTAAACTGACTAAAATGCATGCTTGTAGGTGGTGGGACAACACTGGAATATCCAAAGAGAACCCATACACTGGGAAAACAAATCATACACAAAGAAGCCCCACAGCAGGACTTTAAACCAAGAACCCTCTTGCTGTGAGGTGACAGTATTAATCACCACACCACTATGCAGCCTGTCATTTATGTGGGATTTTCTGACTGTAAAGGACGCCTCGGCATTGAATGATCCCAACACAGATCACAGTCAGACATGTTTGCTGATTTGGACTCCGGGCACCGTGATTACTGGCTGTGTCTTAGCGAAGGGGCCTTGGTCATGGCTTTTAGGTTGTCAGTATGTTTTGTCTACATGTACAGTTGGATAATGGTTCTGCTGATTCTCTATCATAGCATGAGCCACTTTCCCTATAATAAGAATTAACTTATTATATTAATATACTAATAAAGTGTCCTCCATAATAAATTGAAGGAAAATATTCATTTATCTTTTTACTTCTTATTGTAACCACAGGGGAGGTCTTTTGAACATATTCCTTCAAAAGGAGGCTAGGTCACATGGCTGGGAGATGTATTGGTTTTTCAGTTTAAGCCACTACACCCACAGCAACATCCCTGATAAGCTACAGAAAATGGATGCATAGTCAATAAAGGTCTAACCCTGAGCGTGACAAAAAATCATTAATGTTGTGATAATAGATGTGGAGCAACAAATACTTTTTTACTTCTTGTATTCAAAACCTAGCCAACATAAAGTTGTTGGAAATCATCATTAATTAGTTATCTCAGAACTTTCGGAAATTAATATTTACATAATTTTTAGTTTTATCCCACAAAGATTATTTGATAAAATAGTAACAGGATTAATATAGTAAATAATTAAATAAATACATAAAGATGCTGCAGTGACGCTGGATGCTGCAGGGCTGTCTCGGTTGCTGTCTCTGCAGCATTTCGTGGCTATCAGGAGAAAACTGGGGTAGCGGTCTGCTTATTTATCTGTTATATGTTAATTCTACAGATGAAGCATTTACCTGATTTTTTGTCTGGTGTCTATCTGTTCAAGCTTTCCCCTCTGCTCTTTCCTTTCTTGCCCTTTTGTGTATAAATATAAATAAAAAATTAAATGTAAAAAGATGCTGTAAACTGTGGCGAGAACATTGGCTGGTGAGCATTTGCTGATGTGTTTGACTCTCAGTACAACAGCAACACAAAAGACAGCTTTAATTATTGCATAATCCCATCCTGAAAGTCTTTTTTCATTTTTATTTTCATTTTCAGATATATTAAATTTTATTTCTGTGCAAGGAGAAATATTTAGATTGAAAAATACCTCAACTTTTTGGCAGGGATAATTTGTCTTGGATATAATATTTAAAGTATTTGTAGTTTCCCATCAAATGATAAAACTGTTTACTGTTTTATTTAATTATTTTTCTCATTCTGTTCCCATCACAGTTGTTGTTCAAATTTTAATGCCATCAAAATGGCGTTCTACATTTCCATGTCTACAGGCACAAAAGTATGTTCATACTTGTTGATGATATTCACAATATTCACTTTTAACCTCTATGTGTAGTGACTTTGAAACAGTGTTTATAAAAAAATATCTAATTAATTATACATAATTATGACCTCTTAGAAAGGTTATACATGAAAACAAAGTGTTGTAATGGCAGTTTTGTGGAGTAAACATCACACTCACTCTCCCAATATGAACTCGTCAAAGTAAATGGTACTTCACATTGTACTTTTGAAAACCAATAGCAAATAGCTAAGCAAAAAAAAGGTTTGAAAGTTTGAAGTTATCTAGGAAAGAGGGTGCATGAACAAAGGACCTTTTTTACCTTTTTATGTATCTTATTTATTTATTTATTTTTACATTAAAATCACATATATATGCTTTTTATGTACAGCACTTTGGCAACCTTGGTTATTTTAAATGTGCTATATAAATAAAGTTGACTTGACTTGACTTGACTTGACTTGACATCACAGACAGAGATACATTTCTGTGATGAAATGGAACCTGTGAGAGTGTTTTGTTTTATTCTCACATGTCAATCTCTCGTGTCCCAGAAAAATTATGACCTACTCTTAACTATACTGCTTTAGTTCATTGAGGTGTATGAGCATTCATTCCCACGCAGCTCTCTTGAGGGCATGTCTGGTTTTGACGGACTAATTGTTATACATGGATTCTTTTAATTTTGTTGATCTGCAGGTATGATCATATTTCTGTTAAAATGACCATTGGACCGATGGCTTCACATTTAACTATACAATGGTCGTGGTTGACCTTATGACTACAAAGTGTCCATGACTGCAAAACAAGCTTAAATCATCAGCCCAGTCAGTTTGTGCAGACATCATTGTCTGATCAAGTCTAAACATAGAACTCTAGAAATTACAACCAAACATCTCATCTTATCTCACATCTCCACAAAAGGCATGGAAGATAGCCAAACTTTGGTCTTTTTATACATTGTAATGTCATGATCTTTAACATTTAACATGCTGAGTGTAAATGTATCATCTAGTGGTCTGCTGTTCCATTCAATCATCAGATAATAACTTTAATAATCTAAAATCTGAATCTTTATTATGTCCCTGTAGAACACTACTTGGCTTGTCTGTCAACTTAACTGGTATGTGTGACCAGGTTGACTTTATATGTTTATCAGGTACACATTTTTCACCTTAATTCAAGTAGGTATTTTGTGTCTTGTCCAAGGACGCTTTGAACTGTAGCCCGGGAAAGAAGCGGTTTTACAATTGGTCAGAACTAAGGTTTTCGGTTTATTCCCAAATTAAACACCATGGATGAACATGCCATGGTCTGAGAGTCACAATTAGCTGCCGTGGGAGTGTTGGTTGTTAGAGGGAAATTAAAAGTCCTTCTTGCATAAGATTTCTAGTGTAGTGACCAGAAAAAAGTCAAACAAAATGGAGGCTGAACATTGTTTGATTACCCTTATTCTCCAGTGTGATATCCAGAAATTCTGTTTTTTTTTCAGTTCCAGGCACAACGATGAATGAAAGACTCGTAAAGAACATTGTAAGTCTTCTAAACTTAAGGTTCAAGAAAGGTCCAGTCATGAATAACTGCAGATTAGCTTGTGGTGGTGTGAATCTTGGTTCCGAACCTCATGACTCATGTTCTTCTGCACACCTGGAGCACATGATCTCAATGGATGGCTGGTGTTTTTTTAAGGTGCTGCAGAACCTCGTTCCTTGCGGGAACCTATAATGGCATTCCAAGCCCCTCAGTCTCTGATCTGATCTTTACCTACTGGTTCCTCTGTATGATTCTGCACGTAGGTTAGGGAACTACCGCTTATCATATCTGTGAAGATTCTCAGCCATCCAAGTCATGGTCAAGTTTTAACATTTCAGTTTAGGCAACTGGATGTGAAGTTTTCTAGAAGATGTTTGATCTATCATCCAATAAGCTTTTTCAGTTTTAACTGATGGTGGGGAGCACTGATATTAATATACTGTAGGTGTAGCAAAAGAATTCGGGGAAAAAAACACAAGGTGGCTCTGGTCCCTCCTACTGGGTGGGCCATGCAGGTCACCTGAGAGAGTGTTAATAGTCACTCCCTTGACCATCAACGGCCATTAACACTCCCTCAGGTGACCTCCATAGCTGACCGAGTAGGAGGGACCAGAGACAACTTTTTCAAGCTTACCCCCTATAACAGTTAAGATCTCTGACTTGTTCTGAGAAGCTCACTAATGTCCTTGCTACTAATGTTGTTACTGTCAATGAGTTTTGTTGCTGGTTTGTTCTTTTGTCTTTCCTGTGTCCATTTGCAGGAGCTCTTAAAGGTTCTCCATCCGGATTGCTCACAAGAAACTGTTTCTTTTTTTACAGACATATCAGCTGGTTGTATGGGTTTGTTGTATTTCCTTTTTTCTTTCTTTCTCTCTCTCTGCCTAAAGGATCTTTCTCATTTTCGGTTATGCTTTCCTTTGCTCTTTGTTCTTCCCTGTCCCTCTGTCAGGTTTGGCATTATTGGATACATGTAAATTCTTGCAACAAAAATAAATGAATAAAGAAGCGTAGGATAATCAAGGGGGGGGGTCACCAATAAAGCCTGCCTTGGCAAAGCAGATGTGTTCAGCATAACGCGGTACACAGATTTCAGTTCTGCTGCCATAATGCTGCACAGGACATGGTTAAAAAATAAATAGATAACTTGGACTTGGAAATCCCATTTGTACTCTCCAGTCTAACATCCTAGGGACAGGTCCTTTCTAGCCTACACACCTCCTTTTCTGCTTACTTTTCCAAAAGTTGTAAAACATATTGTAATACTTATTTGACGATGCAGTTGACTGTACAGTAAGATGTAGTCATTGTTACCAGGGCTGTGTTTGCAACCTTTATTTCTGTTTGAACATCTATTCACAGCAAGTTAGGAGTGCTGAACACGGGCACTGATAATTGTACGCCATCATCTCAAAAAGAGACATCTCCAGGCTTTTCTAAGACATTTTTTTTCTGAATAATATCCTGCTTCCACATTCCACAGTGCACCCATCCTTACATTCAATTAGCTGAATAAATCCAATACTTTACATCTAGCATTTAATCAATACTTCACGTCCTTTTTCTCCTTCTGGTAAGAAGATTCCTTACCATTAAAGGTTTTTGCCATTATAAGTAATTTGCTCTGCAATTTGGTTGAATTGCATAGATGGTGCTGGCTGAAGTTTTCAAGCTCACAGAATTCTTCCAGGAATCCGATTGCTGTTGTGTTATCTTCTGTTCAGCAGCTTACAGATTGATTTTTCTTCTGCATGGACGTGCAATGATTGCTCGTTAATGTACCAAGTGAAAGTACAGTGAAAGTCAGTGCACATTTGATGAAGGCATATATCAAGCAAGAATAAACTAAGAATGTACTGTGAACATTAACTGCTTATTCCTAGTTGTGTTTAGTGGGATTGTTGAGAATGGGTGGGGTAGTTGTTCTACTCAGTCTGGTCCATCAGAGGACACAAACACAGGAGAAACACAAACAATTACGTACTCACTCACTAAAATAGGTACCTTAGACTTTTTAAGTAACATAGCATGCATTTTTAAGACTGTGTACCCACAAATAGACAAAGAAAACATGCAAACTCCCCACAGAGTTCCAGTCCTCCAGGAATTTGAACCAGGAACCCTCACGCTGTGAGGAAACAGAAATTACATTCACACCACTGTGCAGCCCATTTGGTGAACAAGTCTTCATGTTTTGAGAGCTTTGCATAATATTCAAAGCTGCTAAAAATATACAACATGCATTTGTAGGGATGGTTTTGATTTGTAAATGAAAGTGATAAAACAATCTTTTGTTATAAGTGTTAAAATTGGAAAGTTTTATCTAAGAGTCTTATTTTGTCTGAGGAAGTAATAGAATTTTATTAGATGGAGAGATCAAACTCCATGAAGGGAGATATTTATGACACCCACAGTAATGACATTTTTAAAAGCAACCAAATTGAATTTACGATGTTTACTCAATGATCAATAAAAACCTTGTTGATGTGGCTAAATATACCCAGAAATAATAACAGAACCATCAGGAGGAAACACTGAAAGGTTTTAAGAAAGCATTTTTAAGAAGAGATTTAAAGCAACCTTATAGAACATTGAGAGGCTTGATAGTATGTCTTGTCATGCAAAACATGCATTCTAAAGCATAGTCTATACATACAGACATGTATATGTATGAGTTTGTTGTATGAAGCTCTTATAGCAGTAAACCTGCCTCTGGCTTGTCTTCATCTTCATTATGGGAGTGATGGGATTTGCTTCTCATTGTGATGTTCATCTTTTGGCCAAACATAAATGTCACACAGTCTGTATACTAAAGAGCTGTATGTGTTGCACATGTTACATTAGCCTTGAATAAAACTTCCATTTTCAACAGTGCCTACCACTTCTCTGTTATTCATTTTTCTCATCAAATGTAATAGACCTATCAATGCGTGCCCTTGTGATGTATCATAAATTACTGCATTTAAACATTTATTGCATAGTGTATTCACATAATTAAATATTTATAATTAAAGACATTTTGTTGGAAACATACTGTAATGTTAACACACCAAGAGTGGTACATGGTGGTTAATGTAGCAAGCAAAAAATCATTCAATTAACAGAGCATTGTCATGATTTAATAATG
>CAJRST010005557.1:2284551-2307056 GCA_907169785.1 Menidia menidia | reverse complement strand
TTTATCCATTGGAATCTTAAGTGTGAGGTTGGGGGATTATGTATGATGCATGGTCATGACTACAGCTTACAGTATCGTGACCACATATATTGATTTCCAAAAAAGAGGACACTTTGCCCACTCTCGATTCAGACAGGCTTTTCAGATGTTAATGAACATGCTTTATTATATCTCAATGGTACAAAAATAACTTTGGTAAAACACAATCTGTAACAACCACTAACAAAATTATAGCCCTCCTTTACAATACATAAATAATATCAAATAATGTTCTAAATATGACCTCTTCTGTATTAGAAAGTACAGCTTCTACTGAAATTTTTTGCGATATCAGAGTCTGAAATTTTTCTTTGTAGCAAGGTACTGGTGCAATCCATGGACCTATAGCTGTTGTGATGTTTCGCAGTATGAAACGCCATTGCACCTTCAGCTGCATTTATAGCATCCTTTGTTTTCGCAGATCTAATATAGTACTCAGTCAGCGTTGCAGAAGAACCTTCAATGGCAGTTTTCTGACTATTTTTTTACTCTTAGTAATACGGGACACAGTGCGTCCTTTTTCAGCTCAATAGAGAACGGGTGCTTTTGTTTCTAAATACAGTACAATTCTGTTTTTCAGGGGCAACTAGTTATGAAAATGTATGAAATTGCTTTTTCATATGTGTGTTGTTGACTGTGGGAAAATGTGTTGGTGGGCCACGTTGATTTTATGACAGGATGTTTCGGGCCCGTGGAAATTTGGACGCGGGCCAGATTTGGCCCGGGGGCCGGACTTTGGCCATGGCTGGTGCAGAGAAATAGAGTAGGAGTGAACACAAGAAATGAAGTAATTTACAGTGAAAATCGAAATTGGGTGTCTAAGAATTTCTAAGAACTTATATACGCTCTCAAAAACAGAGATTGGGTTTGAGTTCCAGATCTCAGCCTGTGTCTGGGGGACGGGGCCTGGGGGGGGCTGGTTAGCTGTCGCTCACGGTTCCTGGGGGGCCTCTACCCTACGGTGTGGCTTCTGGGGGGCTTTCCTGATTGCCTTCTGGGCTGGTCCCCAGTCGTCTCTCTGGTTGTTTTCCTGGGATCTGTTTTCGGGTGGCTGCTGGGGGATCAGGTCTGGGGGCACTCTCTGCCCTCTTCGGAGCGCTGGAGGAGGGATGTTGGCTCATGGCTCCTCTGCACCATAACTGAGCACAATCTGGGAAACCTGGGCTGCTCACTTTCACTTTTACACACACACACATAGTCAGACTCCTTAAGCCTCTGTGCAGTTGCTGCACAATTCCAAGAAACTCACTAATGTCCCTGTGACCAGTGTTGTTGCTTTTGTTGCTTGTTTTGTTCTTTTGTCTTCCCTGTGTCCTTTTGCAGAAGCTCCCATAAGTTCTCCACCCGGATTGCACAAAAATAACAGTGTCCTTTTTACAGACATTGCAGCTGGTTGTATGGTCTTGTCTTTCTTTCTTCTTTCCCTTTCTCTTTCTGTCTAGAGTATCTCTCTCTCCTTTCCACTGCACTTTTTTTTATGCCTGTCCCTCATTCAGGTTCGGCATTATTGGACACATGTAAGGTTGGTAACAAAAATGAATAAATAAAGCAGTTTGGGGTAATCAAGGGGGGGCTCTCACTAAAAAAAAGCAAAAACAAACAGAAATAGTCATTTATCTTCTAGCAGTAGATCAACAGTAGATTATACAGTAGAATAAAAACATGTAAACTTATAAAGGACATGAACTGGAACAGAGCATCATAATGGCGCAACAATGCTGTAATACTTTGATGGGCAGGGATTAAAGTGCCTGTTAATGCACATTGACACCACTGTTTTGTGTTGGACTCCAGTAAGTTGGTTCTAGTGAAGAATGCCTCAAAATAGCAAATGTCTCAACAAGGCGCATACATTATTTAAAATCATTAGTTGGTGTGTACGGCAGCTTCCATATAAGGGAGCAGTATAGCAATCAAATCAGGAAAACTGAAACAGAGAGATACAAGACAAATAAATACTCATAAATACGACCAGGTTTCATTTAAAATTACCCTTGAACTTAACAGGCCATGGCACGCAGCCAGACTATCTCAAGGGAACCTACGCACAGAGAGTACAAGCAATCTTGGCACTGAAAGAGTCCACTTCAGATTTGAACCAGATAACTCTCTTCCTGTGAACCACCACAACACTGTGCCCTTTATTCGTCATTAAAATTATATATATACATGTCATTAAATTTTACTTACCCTCTATTGATTTATTAATTAATGTGTCAGTTATTTCCATTTTATCCAATTTTTTAAATTTTCCCCTAAACCAAGCACGTAGAAAAAATGAAGCACTTCTGGCTTGATGCATTTTATTAGATTTTATATATATAATACATAAAAATATATTGCATCCAAGGCATACTTCATTCTCCTGCCAAGTAATGGGTTTGTTTTTGGCATTGGACCATACAGATATGTCTCCTTTTTTTAAGAATCTTTTGATGACTTTTACACACTGTTCATTATAAAGTATTAATATTTTGTTGAGCTATTGTATTCTATTAATCTTTTTGAAAAATCTCTAGGTGCTGTTTTTCAATAGATTATAAGACTGTGTCTATTAAGGGCTTATTTTTAGATCTGATCATTTGTTTCTAGTTCCTATAACTTACTTTTGCCCTTTTACTAACCTTTTATGAGACACATCGTCTGTCAAAAATCACAGACTGATAATTTTCACAAAATGGTTAACTTTTCAACATTCGATGTCTACTTTAAACACATTTTTAAGTGTCTGTTTGGTTGTGAATTAAATATTGATCTTTATGGTTTGTGAATCAATTAAATTTGTTTTTACCTTTACACTCTGTGCCAGCCTTATATGCTACTCCTAGTCAGTATTGCTGTTCAGAGGGAAGCTTTCCATTTCAACCAGGGAGATAAAAAAAAAAACTCAGTCATCCAAATATATGGTAGCATTGGAGGATGTGAAAAATTAGTGTAAGAAAAAATTGAAAACAGAAAATCCACAGAGAAATAAAACAATCCTGGGTAAAATGATTCCACATGAAATGATCCAACAATGACCAACATAGGAGTGGAAATTCAGTCCACATAGTAAAAATGAGTAGTAGTAATCATAGGCAAACAAGTAATGCCAGAACATAGCATAAAATCAAAACAATCACATTGTGACAATTTTGAGCAAGACATATTGTCAAAAATCAGATATATTGAAGGCAGAGAGAAGATGAAGACAGCTTGTATAAAAAAGACAGCTTGTGATTCACTTTCAGGTGGATACTACAAAAAACGGGTGTTTTGCGCTCAGAATATGATTGTTTTTTTTAGCCCTGACACGGACTTATACACAGTCAGAGACATGCTTACCCGAGGTTTTTGTCTGATTAATTGCATTTGCTGTATGAGTGTGCAGGGACAAGGCAACACAGGAAAGCCACAACCAAACAAACATGCTTGCATCAGGTTTGCTGACATAAAATTGGAACACATTTTATTTTCATATTTTCTGTTTTGCATTGCAGAGGAAATTGTAAATTAACACCAGCTAAAAAACAAACCAACAGAAAATTTGTTTCCCAGAACATACATCTTGTTATCCATGTTGCCTCTTGTGTTGTTAGCTCTCCAGTCAATCAAATTTTCAGCATAGCAAAGACTATTTACTGTTCATTAATGAGGCAGCTGAGGATTGGAATGCCAGGAAGGAGCGCTCCAGGGACGAGGCAAACGTTTGAAGGAGAACCAGTAGAGTAACAGTGTTACAAAATGTACATCTGAGGTAGGACTTGTTTTGGAGGCGGCGGAGGATGGTGAAATAAAAAGTCTGAAGCTAAGTTGCACAAAAGAAAAAGGCTTTATGCTAAAAGTCTAAAACATGATAAAGATACAGAAGGCGAAAAGTTCAAAAGTTACAGTAACTCTGAAGGCAGCAATACAACGTTAGCTCCCATAGGTTCTCCACCCGGATTGCCTACAAGGAACAGTGTCCTTTTTACAGACATAGCAGCTGGTTTTATGGTCTTGTTGTCTTTCTTTCTTCTTTCCCTTTTCTTTTCTGTCTAAAGGATCTCTCTCCTTTCCACTGCTCTTCTTTCATCCCTGTCTCTCTGTCAGGTTCGGCATTATTGGACATATTTAACCTCCTGAGACCCGAGCTTTTATTTAGCATGCATTTTAGCTTTTTTTTTAAAGATATATGAGATACATATTTAATTAAATGTTTTTACAATTCTGTTCTGACAGTCCCATTGACTCATTTACAGTTTTTCTATTACACAATAAGAACATGATTGGATGGAAATGTATAAAACCATTTTACTTTAGATTTCAAACAGTGTCTGATAGCATCTGCTATGAGGTCAAGAGGTCAAAGCTGAAAGAAAAAAAGGAGTATCATGGTAAAGAGAGACAAAAATGCAACGTCCTCTTATGAGGACACAGGGTCTCAGGAGGATAAGTTTGGTAACAAAAATGAATAGATAAAGCATTTTGGGGTAATCAATGGGGGCTTCTCACTAACAAAGCCTCCCTTGGCAAAGCAAGGCAAGGTTTGAAGTAGAATCAGTAGAGTAACAGTGTTACAAAATGTACATCTGAGGTAGGACTTGTTTTGGAGGCGGCGAATGATGGTGAAATAAAAAGTCTGAGGCTAAGCACAAAGGAAAAAGGCTTTATGCTAAAAGTCTGAAACATTATAAAGATACAGAAGGCGAAAAGTTCAAAAGTTACGGTAACTGTGAAGGCAGCAATACAACTTTACTTTGTGTACATACATTGCATCAAATTTATTTTCCTCGAAGAAGTCTGGATTTTGACATGAGCATCCTTTGATGTATTAACTTCATGAACGTTCTGTTGGAATCCACAGAGTATATTGACCACCCAAGACGGAAATAGAAGACATACTGTCAGTGCAAAGTACACAGTAGTCAATAAGGAGCTGTCATCTTGCTCAACTTAACAGAAGCTGATCTTGTCATGACCAATATGAGTCTTTGTCGATTTAAATATCCAAGCAGTTAATGGCTGAGCCAACCGCAGAAGAGGAGATTAAGAACATAGTTGCATGGATCTAACACATCCATCCCTTCTTCATATTTAATTTAACTGAGTGACTGTCAAACTGTTTGCAGTGAATCTGTTAAAGTGCACTGTGTGAGGATGGTAGTGTTATCATTATTGTAGATTGATAACAGCGATTGACAAGGTGCCAAGTTCCTAGAGCTCTTTAAAGCTCTTTATGCTCAACATTTATCAACACCATAATCAAGCTGGCTGGGCCTGCGGGAGTTGGCTGAGATGTGCGCGGTGAGCAAGGACATTCCACACAACTGGTTTGAGGCCTTAAATATCTGCAAGCTGTAATCGTGAAAGTAACTTTCTTTTCTCAGCCAATGCAGCTGCCGCTCAATTATCTCCGATTGCTACAGAGATGCTAACTGGAAACTCTCGTACACACTGTGACAGAAGCATGATGTTGTACACCACAGAACAATACAAATGGCCCTCTGTATTTTTCTTTCCCAAATGTTAAAGATATAAAGGCCACAAGCACTTTTCAAGGTAAACACTGAAGTCCCAGGTACTCCCAGGAACCCTATCAAAAACTCCAAGAAAGGATATTCAGATAGAAATAAAATAAATTTCCATCCATCCATTCTCCTCCGCTTATCCGGATAGAATAAATTTGACGCTTAAAATAAAGTACAATAGTATTTTTAGAACTTAAACTTCTAGGTTAGATGAAGAGTGGTTGAAATAAGAACCGGAACAACTTCAATGTGAATTGGCTGAGATAAAAATCTATTGATTGTTTTTCCTATTGACTAAATTCAATTTAGGAGTTGTGCACTGAAAATATTAAAAGAGTCTGTACTTATTTCAACGTGAGCATAAAATCAATAACCATTTTGGGCAGGCACTGTTAACATATCCCTCCTCTAATTCATCAGTTCCCGTGGAGAGTTTCTTTAGTGCCTCACTGTTAGCTTTGTTTCAGGTGAAGTGTTCTGAAGGCCATGAAGCATTAACACATCACTATTTCATCATGATCATATCAGAGATATATCTGCAGCTTTATCTTATTAGGGTGGAGTCTTCCAGACATTTTGATTTACTTCGAAAATACTATGAACTAACAGCACAGGTTGGATATAACGAAAAAAAAAGAATGATTAATAGCATGCCTCTAATGTTTCATTAACATTGAAAGGTACTTTTAGGAGACAGCAAAGAGAATACATAAAAGGACATCTCTCGAAAAATGACAGGCTTTCATGGATCTTTGAAGTGGCTGTTTAGCTCCTACTTTTCACGGACGGACAGGCAGAGACACACATAAAACTCAGATATATACAGAAAGTGGAAGCACATATGTCTACATTATTAAGGCCCATCAAGCAGAAGTGTAGCAGGATGCAATCTCCTGCTTGCCTCCAGAGCATCTTCAGTTCAGACCTGGGTTCACCGAGAGGTTGGACATGTTGTTTTCTTTTATACTGGTGTGATGTTTCTGGGCTCTTGCTCACATGCTGGCAGCACTGAGGCAGCAAACATCTTGTCAGCAAGAAAATGTAATTATATAGTCACTGTCCTGTCCCTGGAATCTTTCTTACATGACTACTTTACTCTGAAGGACGCCTTTTTAAAAAAAAATCTAAATTTGCCTTTAATAATTTTTCTGAACCAATTGCAACCATAAGGAACACTATGTACACTTGGCACTACGGGGCCTAATGGGAAAATAGATTCACTGTGACACCAGCATCCTGTCTCTTGCTGTCAGTCAGGAATTGGGATTTTTGTCAAGATTGATGAAACTGTAGTAGCAATAGAATTTAGAATATTCTCTTGAGAGCTGTGGATGGAGCTGATGTTGCACTTATATTTGATTTCGATTTTGATGAAGCCTCATGTCACATTGACCGATGACGTTACTACTTACTTCCCATTTGGAAGTAAAGCACATGTATTGGGGAAAAACACAAAAGGTTTCAGGGAATAACACAAGACTAAAGACTTACTATAATATAATAATATTGTGAGTTTGATGTAAAGGTGAAACTTCTATGAGAAACATTGCCTGAAAAACAATTCTAAGTACAAATTGCTTAAAAATAGTTTTTGTGCAACAGAAAGATTCTAAACCTCAAAACAAAACCAAAAAATAGAGTAAGAGACAACTATACTCAAAAGTTAATTTTCTTAACATTTAACTAAATAGAATGCTTGACGAAATCAAAATAAGTGGTTAGACTACAGGCAATTAAAAAGATGAATGGAACAACATTTCTATTCAAATATACTTAGGTTAAAAAAATGGTACAAAAAAAGCAAACAAAGGTTAGCTAGCATTATGATGGGCACCACAGTAGAAAAAGTTATTAACCCACCTATATATTTTTAAGTAAAAACCTCAAACTATGCCTAGCTGGGCATCAGGGTACTTGAGATAATGCTTTCTGTCATCTCTGTCCTCAATAGTGTCCTCAAAAGTAAAATGGAGAAAAACTACTGTGTCATGGCCGTAAGGGCTGGTTCCACTTATGTCATGTACTTAACCTGTGGTTTGTTCTCTCCGACATAGAGGTCCTCACATTCTTAACTGCACTTCTTACTGGGAATACAAGCATTCAACTGATGTAATAGACTGGCCTCAAATGCAACCTTGACTGATAATTGAACAAAAGCTTTAAAATCATTATGAACATGTGATTGATATGAATTGATCTTGTATTTATTTATTATTTCAGCAAAAAACAACAACAAAAAACAAGCAAAACATCATTATTGTGAGAAACAGCCTTTGTGATCATTATATTTTTTTTACCATTTATGAAGTAGGTAAAAAAAAGTTGTATTACACTATTTATCAAGAAACACTTACATCATGTAATGTTCTACTACGTCACAAGTCCAATCTTTAAGTACAAATTAAATGAATCTTATATCCTGATGCTAAAGCTAAAATGGGTTAAATAAGTGAAACAGTACACATCCACATCTGAGGTTTTTGGATTCATTTATATCACAGCCTATTATGTTCCTCCTCACACAGAATTCCATTCAGAGGCCCAACTCACATCCATTGTTCTAATGGACCCTATCAACAGCAACACAGGAGGCAGGCTGCAAACTGCATTTGGATCGACAACATGATGGATCCATTCATATAGATTTCTGGCTTAGTGCGGGAGGAGTTTGGAAGGGCCTGTTTCACCATTTTAATGCTCCATCACTCCATCTCCTTTATGTGTGTTTGTTCTTTTACTGTTTGCAAGTCATTGTTGCCTTGCTATTTGTTCCAACCCCTAACTATAGATACTTAATGTGAGTCTTAACCTTTTGAAATATTTCTTTCTTTTATCCATAAATCAGGGAATTCTCTACCACACAATAATAACTGTAGGCTCTGAAATCATTCATCCAACCTTTTTATCCGATTTCACAGGGGACTGTACTTATTGTCCCTCCATTCACAACTAGTGTTTCATTAATACATTACTCACTGTATGAAGGTGTGCTCCTTTCCCCAGGGTAATGCATATTTGCAGGGCTTAACAGCCAGACAAGGCATCTTCATGATGAAGTTACAAAGAGTCCTCTTATACAGAGGGACATATTTAGCTTTTAAGGATGTACTAAGGCACAAAGTCCCAGAGGAGTCTCTAACCAACAGCCACTGCCTTCTCAGCATGTGTTGTTGTCGTTGGCTCATCACATCCCATCACAGCCCATTTGCCTCTCAGTTAATCCAGTCCTGGAAACCCCTCTAAGTCTTCATCCTCTCAGCATGGGAAAATAGATGTGTCGGCTGAACATGTCAGCTTAGACTCCTGGAACAGATGTAATCATATGGAACATTAACTAGCTCTGCAGAAAAAGCAATGAGTATTTATTGTCTTTTACCTCAGAAAATCCGTAAGCGTTGTCGCCTCATCATGAAGGGAAAATTGCTGAAAATGAAAATAGTTAAAAGGTGCAAGCCCAAGGGAGGGGTTGTATATTGGGAATGTGAATGTATTACTGTTGTGACACGTTTTTAGATTACACTTTTGGGGAAAGTTGAATGAAAGACTGGGTTTCTTTTTAAAAAATTCTCATTTCCTTTACATGTCTTTCATATTTTCCTGTAAAGAAATACATCTTCAAATCTGTCATGACTGACCCTCTAGTCTACCAGTAAAAATATCCCCTACATTAAAAAGAAAGAAAAGAAAATTACCCAGGTACCCTCTGGCCACTACTTTAGTCTGAACAGTTTAATTGCCAATACTATTACCTGCACTCTGCTCTAATGGAGCTAATGTTGTGGCAAATTGTTGGAAAGGCCAAATTTCATTGGCATAGTTATAGACTGTTATAGAGTTTTGCCACCTGATTGTCTCTGCACTCGACATCTATTTTCCTTCCATTCGCATCTAAAGTGACTCCACTGATTTCGTTTCACCCCATTAGCTGCTGTAGTACTCATATGTTGCACTTTTATTGGAACGCATACCTTATCATTAGCCGCATACTACAGGATAAAGCTTCTGGTTTGGAAAGAACCAGCCTTTGCTGTTTTAGTTGATCAACCCATCAAGTCAGTTACATAATATAGGATAATTTTGAGCTATAGGCAGTGAAACAGGATGAAAGAAATGTGACAAATTAATGTTGCGCCCCAACCCATTTTGAGCAAATACACATGCCATGATGTTTTTGGGCCGCTCGCATGAAATTTAGCGAAGGAGTCACTCTGTAAGTACATTATTGTTTGTAATTAGTCTGATTTAGACTTGTTGGTCTCATTAGTCTCTTTCTCTCAGTGTGGGAATATTTCCCTGTAGCAATGTATTACATCAGTCTCCTGGCAAAGTGTGACCTAAAACTGTGATTAATCTAAATATTCATGGAGCAGATGGCCTGCCCCTTTGTCTTCAAGCTTTTTTCGGTTTTCATAGTATTTACTTTTCCTTTCTTTTTTTGTTGAGCTATAAAGTAACTAGCTGCATATCTTTTGCAGATATGTTTTTGCACCCTAGACCTACGGACCAGAAACCACTTGCAAACTTCCTAAATTGTTGGAACTCCTTTTCCAGTGCTTTGGGATGAACGTGTAACAGTTAATATACTGCTTAGTTCCTCGTTATGAATAGGTATCACCACAAGGGGGCGCCTATCCCCTTTTTCTTTGGTTGTAAGAGTGACAGAGTAAGAACTAGTCTTCCTCGTGTACGTAAAGAAGATTATGTGTGACAATAAAGAAGAAGTGTGGAAAGCTTTAACAGCGCGTCCTGCTGTTTTGAGTTAGAGTGGCTACCCCATCACTAACTCTGCCAGCCTCCCACCGCATCGTCACAAACGGCAGGGACACCTGACACTAGAACCCGGGTGGAGGGTACTGCAAGCAGGGACACTTGAAGGTACTCTCCACTGACTGTCACCCCGCTAACAATAATTTTACTCACAACCCATTCCTCCTTCAAGAAAACCACCACTCCTTTGTTCATTCTTGAAGCATAAAACCAGAGAGTCATGACTAACAATATCTCTGACCGCAGGGAGAACTGTTTTCACTGGGATTGACGGGTCCGGCTGAAGCCAAATCCCATTTTTCAAAGACAAAGACGACGTCCCGGACCACACCATCCCTACCAGTAAAGTACTAAAGTTCCATAACAATCATAAAAAAAATGTTAAACTGTCATGTACTAAGTTTAGAGATAGATAGATAGATAGATAGATAGATAGATAGATAGATAGATAGATAGATAGATACATAGATAGATAGATAGATAGATAGATAGATAGATAGATAGATAGATACCATGGACTGTCTTTTATTGGTCCATTGTGTTATTTACAATAAATACTCATAAATAAATTAGATACATACATACATACACAACCCCCCTAAAGCCCCAAAACCCAAGAGAAGAAAGAAAGAAGAAAAAGAAGAAAAATAAATAAATAAACAAACAAATAAATAAATAAACAAAATAAGAAATAAACAAAATAGGAACCCCCGCCCCCTCAAAAACTCAGAATAAGCCTGTCATCATCTATTGAACATAAAACATCTCCAACACCCCAAATACAAATAAATTAATTCAAATCTGACACCATCCTCAGTCAGTCAGTCAAACTCAGTCCTGAGACGAGCCGCCACCAAACCTTTAAACATAAGCTCAGCATCTGCAGAACCTGCCCCCTTCATTTTATTTCTCCTGCTCAACCACATGCTCATTTTAGCTTGTCCCAACAAAAAATTAACCAAACAAATTCTTCCCCGTTGTGCTGCCGAGTATCTGGGCCCAAAAATAAACAACTCACTGTTAAAACAAATTCCTAGTGCTCCCACCCACCGCTTTAAAAGTGAAAAAATGGGACCTATTCTGGGACAACCTAACCACAGGTGTTCTAAGGTCTCCTCCGCCTGACAGAACGCGCACTGACTACCTACCCGGTGATCGATACGTGCCACGTGTCTGTTAGTGGCCACAGCCCCGTGCACAATCCTCCACTGGAGATCCGCACTGCGATTCTCCAGCGGGGCCTTGTACAGGGACCTCCAGCTGCCCCTGGGAGACGAACCCGGTGCCAACATACCCGACCACCTCGACTCTTTGACCCCGGCCAGCATTGCTCTGTTCAGGACTTTCATAGATACCTCGTATAGGCTCTTATTTGGTGTTTCTGAGAAATTCCACAGCTCTGGCTTTTTAAAAGACAGCAGCAGCCCGTCTGCTTCCTCCTGCTCCTCCACTGCAGCACTAATGGACAGCTCTGGAAACCCCTCCAGATGCTCCTCAGCCTCTAGTGCCCTCCTGAAGGATCCGGGAAGTCCATTGATTACCTCCTGCACCAATTTGTCCATGAGGCGTAAAGACTTGGTCCCTGTGTCCTCACATATCTTCGCAGCACTTTTCCACTGTCCGTCTGCCCTCAGTCCTGCCAGCTTCGTCAGCACCGCTGCCGTGAACATCCTCTGTATACTTTCAGAGGCCAGAATCCTGCTCCTTATGGCTGGGTTATGAAACAAAGGTTCATCACTTACCACCCCATACGCCTTTGAGCAGTCCCTCTTACTTTTTAAGACTGTTCTCCAGTCACCCAACACTGACTGATAAAAGCTGGAGGTTTGAGAGATATCCATTCCGTCCAGGTCCAATAGAAAAAGATGCTTGTCGTAGTGCAGGTTTCCAACTCTTTGCAGCAGCAGGGATGCCGTTTTAGTCCAGGGCTGCTGCGTTTTGTACAGATATCTCTGTGCCGTCTAGAGCCTAAGCGCAGTTATGCGGCTCCTGAGGTCAATCAGCCCTTGACCCCCTTCCGCCACAGGTAAAAACAACACAGCTGATCTAATCCAATGATATCCATCCCATAAAAAGTCCACCAGTGCCTTCTGTATCTGTTTTAGTATTTTGTCCGGAGGAACAAGAACGGTGGCTCGATGCCAGAGCATGGAAGCAGCTAGACTGTTGGCAACCAAAGTCCTCCCCCTGTATGACAACTGGGGCTGGACCCATGTCCATCTAGACAATCGGGCACCTATTTTTTCACCTATGCCTTCCCAGTTCTTTAGCTGAAAGTCCTCATTCCCCAGATAAACGCCTAGCACCTTCATCCCATCTGTGTTCCACTGCAGCCCTGCCGGTAAGGTCGGCCTCTCTTTATTTCCCCACTCTCCCAGTAACAGACCCTCACATTTCGACCAGTTAACTTTGGCTGAAGAAGCTTGCTCGTATAGTTTTAGTTTATGTTCTAGAGTCCTGACATCATTTTGGCACCCTATAAAAACTGTTACGTCGTCAGCATATGCTGACAACTTAAATGAAAAATGTGTTTTGTCCGCTAAGTTTAAACCTGATATATTTTTCCTTAGCTGATGTAAGAGAGGCTCAATGGCTAAAGTATAAAGCATCCCAGAAAGAGGACATCCCTGCCTGACCCTTTTTTGTTCTGAAACCGGTCTGCTAAGTCCCTCTACTACCTTCAACAACACACTGACCCTTTAATACAACAACTCAACACATGAAATAAAAAAGTTACCAAATCCAAATGTTTTAAGTGTTTTAAACAAATACTGATGATTTACTCGATCAAAAGCCTTTTCCTGATCCAGAGAAAGCAAACCTATATCTACTTCCTGAAATTTTGACAGGTCTATTATGTCTCTGAGTAAAAACAAATTGTCCATTATTGTCCTGTCAGGGACACAGTACGTCTGGCTGGCATCTACAATTGAGTCCATATAATTCTTAAGTCTATTTGCTAGTACTTTGGCCAGTATTTTATAGTCAGTGCAGAGTAGTGATACAGGCCTCCAGTTCTGTAGAAGTCCCAAGTCTCCTTTTTTTGGCAGTAACGTCAGTACTGCCCTCCTACAGCTTGTTGGTAAAATCCCAGAGTACGAATCAAATACGTCCATCAGGTCCTTTCCAATTACATTCCAGAATGTCTTATAAAATTCCGCTGGAAGCCCATCGACACCTGGCGCCCGACCACAGCTGAGCTGGCTCACTGCTGCAGACAGCTCTTCAAACTGCACCCTGGACTCCAAGGAGGCTGCCGACGCCTCCCCTAAACGAGGAAGTCCCTCCAGAATCTCCTCCACACGATCTGGATCACACTTCTCTGGTCTAAACAGGCTGCTGTAAAAGTCTATGGCCAGCTTCCTCATCTCAGACGGGTCCCTGGTCACCGACCCATTGGAGCTCTTGAGGTGCATAATTTGGTTGTGTTGCCTGACCTTTCTTTCCAGCTTAAAAAAGTTTCTAGTGGGTGCATCTATGTCCCTAATAGATAGTATTCTTGATTTAATCAAAGCTCCTTTAGCTTTTTCGTATAAAAATCTACTTAATGATGCTCTCTTCTTCTCCCAAGTCACTTTATTATCGTTATTTCTGTCCAACCCACTAGCTATGCCCTCTTCCAAAACATGAAGTTCCCTTTCTAACAACTCAACCTGCTCCCTTTCTATTGTTTCTGTGTGTGATGTGTATTGCTGACAAAATATTCTGATTTGTGTATTTGTCAGGGAGGTGGGTCTTGAGGGAGGACTCAGTCGCGGAATGAAGGGGAAACAAGGTTTATTGTACAAACAGGGTGAATGTCCAGACAAAGTACAAAACAAAGCTGTGGCAAACTGTGGGCAAAGTATCAAAGCAAGCAAACAAGACTGTGGAAAAACTATGACAAAGTAACAAAATAAAGATTAACAAGACTATGACAAAACGTGACTATGACTGTGGCTGTGGCAGAACTATAACGAAACAAACCTGGCGTGGGGGTGACGACGGACGAAAGGACAAGAGACAAGGCAAGAAGACAAGAACGACCCCGCACCAGACAAGGGGAAACGAGGACTATTTAAACACACGAGGAAGGGGAACCCCAGGTGCACACAATTGGTAATCAGGACATGACGAGACACCAGACGTGACAGTATTCCCCACCTCCCACCATTGACCTATGTTTTCAAACCCTGACTTCCTGCTTCTCCAATGACTCGAAAAATCAGTGAAATACTGACAGAAAGTCTTATCATGAATAAGTCTTATGTTAAAATGCCAATAAGGAGATCTGTGAGGAGGCACCATCAAAGAAAAATGAACAGTTACAAGGTGATGGTCTGAAAAACCAACCGGTGATATCATGGCTGCAGTTAGCCTATTGCTGCATGTGATACTGACATAAATCCTGTCTAGTCTGGCTGCACTAACCCGGCCCTCTGTAACTTTCACCCAGGTATACTGTCTGGTATTTGGATGGAGTGTCCTCCAAACATCTACCAGACTGTTCTCTTTGATTATTTTGGTAAAAAAGGAGGCTGATGATAAGTTAGGCTCACTCCCATTCCTGCCAGTGAATAATTGGTAGTGCAGTTCCAGTCTCCTCCCACCACTACAACTGAGCTGCTACTAAACTGTTTTAATGTTTCGTTAAGTTTTTTAAGGAGGCTGATCGGGCTACCAGCAGAGGTATACATTAACAAACACAAAAGGCGTTTCTCTTATTGTAGCCTGCACCACCTGTATACGCCCCGGTTCTATCTCAGAAACTGTTACCTGTTATAGATCAATATGCTTCGCAACCAGAATGGCTACACCTGCACTGAGATTAGAGCCATGGCTAGGGAACCACGACCCCCCCACCCTAAGGCCCAATCTGTATTGTCTGCTGGAGTGGAATGTGTTTCCTGTAGGAATAACACATCAATCCTTTTTCTAGTAGCCAGCTCAGATATTAAAGCCCTCTTATGTCTGTCTCTCCCTCCATTTATGTTCAAAGATCCTACTTTTAGACTCTCCATGGAGATATGGTAAAGGAGAAAAAGGGTACAGATTGAACCCAGCATTAAACAGTAGGAAGAAAAAATAACCATGTGACTATTCATATTGGATCTTTCTCTTGGACCTTTTGACAGTTTATCCTCTCTGAGCCTTCCTAAGGATTGCCAGATGTTTATTTAGACGGTAACGCCTCTTTTCATCTAGGAGGTCATTGCTAACCAGCCTCTTTAGTATAGTTACAGATTTAATAAATGTATTTGTGTCCTCAAAGTAGTCACTGACTTTCTTTAACAAATCTGTTAAATGTTTCATCCAGAAATTCATTAATTTCCTCCAAAGAATAAAGGTCAATCATTTTGTTTGCCACTTCACTGATGGATGCTGTGTCTGACTCAGTTTCATAGTCCATCTCATCAGCACATGATGTCTGACTACAGACTTCCCCCTGTCCTGTCCCACTGGTGCTAGCTCTCTCCTCAGTGCTCTCTACCTCTGCCTCAGTCACACTTTCTGCAGCCTCCTGCTGCTTCTCCACCTCAATCAGTTCAGTTGTCTCCGTTTCAACAGTACACTCCTCCACCTCAGCCTCCACAACAGCCACAGAGCTCCCAGCTACATTCACCGGGCTCGCGACCACGGGGCTGGCGACCACCAGGTCCCCGGCTACGGGCATCTGGCTCGCCGCCTCCGGACCCTCCGCCGCTACCGGCGTGAGCTCCGTGGGTGCAGCACCGCGCGTGGACCCGGAAGCAGCAGAGCCACCTCCGTTATCAACCGTTTGCCTGTTTTGCTGCTGTTTGTGTGGACACGCTGCTCGTTTATGCCCGATATCTCCACAGTCAAAGCATTTCATGTGTCCCGAGCTGGCGTACACCATGTAAAGCCCATCACCGTGCTTCACGCGGAATGACACCTCCAGTGTCTGCGAGGGGGACTCCAGAAACATGAACACCTGCCGTCTCAGAGACTGCACATGCTTCAGTTTCTGGTCCTTACAACCCAAACTAACAGTCCGGAACCCGCTCGCCATTTTGCCGAACCTGCGGAGCTCGTTCTCCAGCAGCGTGTTCGGGATGAATGGCGGAACCCCGGATACGGTGATTTGTGTGCAAGGCACTGCCAGCGGGCTAACCTGCACTAACAACTCCCTCAGAATTACTCCGGACTCAATCAGCTGATGGACGGTGGACTCGTCCTTCAAAAACACACAGGGGAAAGAATCACCATTTGAAACTAGCGCCACTCTCAGTCCACGTCTACTACCTACGATCACACACCGGAAACGGAAATGGATAGATAGATAGATAGATAGATAGATAGATAGATAGATAGATAGATAGATAGATAGATAGATAGATAGAAACTTTTGTTACCGAATTACAGCAAAGAGCCACATCATACACATCATCAAACCATTCCTTCTTCGAATACACACATACCTTTGCTCAGCCAGATTTATTGTAATGTCACAAACCAACATGAACCTGAATGATTTACTACAGTAGAATGACCACAAGCCAGTCAATTTTCAACAATGAACTTTGTCTCATACAGACAACCTCTCAGTTTAACCAAGTCTACAACCAAAAGTATAATAATTTGAAATTCCTTTTTCCTTTGACAATGCATGTTACATAATGGGATTTCTGGCATATAAGGCAGATTGGCTTCCAGTAAATTCAACAAAAGATATGAACTTTTCCCACGTTAAAAATGTCCTGTGTTCACCTTCATATTTTCGTTTAATTTTCCCTGCAATTTAAGAGCGAACTTGGCACAAAATGTTTACTTAAATGGAAATCTATGAGGTGTTTTCATTTTATGCGCATGCGCTTTTGATGACAACTAAGAAAGCAAAACTACGATATGAGTATAAGAGTTGCACGGAACCCGGCAAAAAGCCACTGCAGGTTGGCCAACCCTGGTCTATTGATTTGATGAAACCTAATGAAGAAAAAATAAAGTAATTGAGAATGTTTTGTAGTTGTAGTACCCACATGTTTTTCCCTATTGCAATGCTTAATCATAGGTTCTGCTGAATGATGTGAGTTTAAGGTTATCCATATTGCAATTCCCACTACATCTAATATCAAATAAATAAAAAATAACTATTGTAAGAGCCTAAATCTAAAGTAACACAGGAATTCAGTAAATAATTTAGCAGTTGTGGGAACATCTCTGTTATGAATATCTGTGTGAGCTGCACATATACAGCTTCAGAGAAGCAGAATCAGAATCAGAATTTTTTTTACAAAATCTCATTTTAGCAACCCATTTGAAGTGCGGATGTGATTTAATATTAAAAAACCAAAGGATTAAAAATACTTTGAAAATATGTTTTTAATCAAAGTAAAAAATCTCAAGCAGCACAAAATGTAATTCAATTCAATTGAATTTGATTTATATTGTGTGAAATCGCAACAACCGTTATCTCACAGCGCTTTCAAAAAAGAGCAGGTCAAACCATACTCTGAAGTTATTTACATAATCCCAACAATTCCCACCAAAAGCAAGCACAGTAACGCAGGCAACTTCCTTTTAAGAGGCAGAAACCCCAAGCAGAACCATGGCTCAGGGTTGGCTGCCATCTGCCTTGACCGGTAGGTGGTGAGAGTGAGAGAGGGCAAGAGACAGAGGGAGATTGAGAGAGATTTTGAGATTTTAAATAATTCTTTATTGGCTTACATAAATACTGAAGGATTCATACAATTTAATTTTACGTGGAAAAAAGTTATAAAAAAAGAAAGAGGAAAAGAAAAAAAACTACAGAAGTTGACTAAAGTGCACATCGTCATCAATAACAGTACATAGTGCCTGCCTACAGCACCACACAGCTTTAAAGGTCTCTAGATTTTACATCAGTTTATATAAACGAAAATCAATTAAGACCCTACCCTTCACCAGAGCAGGGAACAAGGTTAATGCATTATCTCCAGGTTGTTTTTCAATCCTGTTTTTTCTACTAACATAAATAGCCATTTTAGCTTCCCCTAAGATAAAATTCAACATTTTACATTCGTTTTGTCTTTGATTTCGATATCTGAAACCAAGAATAAAAGTCTCTGAGGAGAAATCCTCATTAAAACAATTAAACAAACGTTCCAATACTGTAAACAGTGGCTTCAGCCACAAGCAGTGCAAAAAAGCATGAAACACAGTTTCCCTCTTAGAACAGAAAGGACAGTCTCGAACAACGGTTGGATTTAAAACGGAGACAAAAGCATTAACAGCAATCGCCCCATGAAGGAGTCTCCACTGCAGATCTCCCACCCTCTTAGGCAATGGCGGTTTGTAAAGTGCTCTCCATTCAGGTTTTACATCCACACTTAATTTTAAAACAGAACGCCAGGGTGTGTCAACCCTACTCATGAAACACTTTTTATTGAACACTTTCACACAAGCCTGATAAAACTGTTTCCCAGTGGCAGCACTCAACTCGACTGTAGTTATGCCTGATAGGAGAAGACCGGCACCTTCATCCAAAATGGGTGAAATTACCATCCCAGGGAAGTCGTCGAACACATCTGGATGCACGATCCAGAGCCATAATCTCCAAGAAGCCCAAGTTCATCTGTGGTGCATGTGGTACGCCATTTCTCCAAGAGCTGTGCAGCCACACGAAGAGACCTGAGGGCCACAGAGACAGCAAACCTCCTCACATTTTGAAAGTCCGACCCTGCCAGGTCCACTACATCCTTCAGCGTCACTATCTTTGAATCAAGAAGTCTCCCCTGGAGTGAAGGGAAACAGGGTGAGAAAATGTCCATTCTTGCACCGCCAACCACAGGCTCTTAAGGAAGCCAGTGCAGGGAAGCCGCTTCCCCCTGCCTCTGCACTTGAAACATGCCCCAGACATTCAAAAGGGTATGGTAGAACGGAGGCAACTTAGTACTGTCTACCCTATGTGGCACTGTCAGAAAAAGTGACTTATCAAGTCCCAGCCCCCCACAAGTTCTTAGGATTGTGCAGCACAAAAGTTTCCAACCAATAACTGTAGGCCCAGTAAGAAGTCTTTTCACAAATTGCAGCCTGAAAGCTGCAGTTCTGCTCTGAAAGTGTATAAGACCGTGACCCCCTTCGTTTTTAGGCAAAAACAAAACAGACTGTGGTACCCAATGCAAGTTATCCCAAAAAAAATTCCCAACAACAGATAGCAGTTTGTTCAGAAGGTCTGGTGGAGTATCCACACAGGCCAGACGATGCCAAAAGGATGAGGCTACCAAGTTATTTATGATGAGTACCCTCCCCCTGTATGAAATCTTTGGTAGTAGCCACTTCCACCTCTCAAGCCGCCCATTAACTTTCTCCACTGCACCCTCCCAATTTTTCTGCAAGACTTCATCATTGCCCAGAAAAACACCCAAATACTTAAAACCATCTTTTATCCAACCTAGTCCATCGGGGAGCTTTGGCAGCCCTTTCACCCACTGACCTAGCAATAGAGCCTCACTCTTGGACCAGTTAACCCTGGAAGATGAAATTGACCCAATATCCCTGAGTATATTAACAGCTACCTCTATGTCCCTTCCCCCACTAATTATCAGGACTATGTCACCGGCATAGGCCGATAGACAAACATGAAAGGAAAAACCAGGAAAAACCACTCAAAACCCTTCTCAATCGATGTAAAAGAGGCTCTATTACTAGAATACAACATTACAGACAAAGAGCAGCCCTGTCTTACACCCCTTCCAACCCTGAATGGAGCACACAAACCACCAATGATTTTAAGGATACTCTCCACATCATTGTACAGAACCCTAATATTTCTAACATAGCCTTCACTGAAACCAAAGGCAAGTAAAGTGTCCCACAAAAAGCTATGCTCCACCTTGTCAAATGCCTTTTCTTGATCCAGTGAAACCAGCCCCACGTCAATTCCAAGAAGTTTGGAGACATGTATATCGTCACGAATTAAAGAAACATTATCAAAAATAGTTCTACTGGGAACGCAATACGTTTGGTCCGGATGGATGACCTGGTCCATTACTTTGGACAGCCTATTGGCTAAAGCCTTTGACAACAATTTGTAGACACTACACAGGAGCGACACAGGTCTCCAGCACCTTATATCAGTGAGATCGCCCTTTTTAGGGAGAAGTGTGAGGACCGCCCTACGACAGCTCACCGGCAGGTGCCCCCCAGCAAGACTATCGTTAAGTACTGCAAGTAAGTCCTCACCTATCTCCGACCAAAAACATTTATAATAGTCTGCAGGGATTCCATCTAGGCATGGGGCTTTACCACTCTCCATACCCTGAAGGGCCCTCTCCAGTTCCTTCAGCGTCAGGGTGGCATCAAGCTCGGCAAAGGACTCAATTGAAATTTGTGGCAGATCACCCAGAAAAAGGCTGTCAGACCTCCCATCCCCAAGTTTGCTCCTGTATAGGTCCTGATAAAACTGAGAAGCTCTGTTCCGAATCTCACAATCACCAATTAATAAAGTTCCTGATTCAGATTTTAAAGAATGGATCTATCTTTTCTGACCATTTTTTTCTCCTGACTAAAAAATAATTTTGAAGGAACATCCATCTGCTCCACACTCCGAAACCGTGAACAGACCAAAGCCCCTTAGCATTAATTCCTAGCAGTTCAGCTAAAGTATTCATTTTTTCGCCAGATTTTCAATTTCATCATGACTCCCAGTAGAATAAGCAAAGTTTTGAATATCTTGTTTTCCAAAGTCACAATAGACTTGGTTCTGTCCCTTGTGATGTTTTGATTGTACTGTTTATGTAATGCTCCCGGCACTGGGGCTTGCTCCACCTACCGGCACTCCTGACCACCACCCACACCCGCAATCACCATCATCGTTCCCACTTGTTTCCACCCCTACTTAAGCTCCGCTTCAGCCAGACCTCAATGCCAGAACGTCTCGAACCTTTATCGGTAAGAACTTCCAACAATCATCCTAGTTTTCTGCCTGCCTGTGCTCCGACCTGTCTTCGTCTCCGATTCCTGAGTCTGCCTTATCCTCGTCTGATTAGTCTGCTTACCTGTCTGCCTCCCCGTGCATCGACCCCGCCTGCCTGACGCCGAGTTCCCGCCTGCCCCTCTGGACTGCTTCCCCGGCTCTGACCCTGGACTGGACCTGGACACTCCTGTTGGATTAGCCCTGAAACTGTCGCTGAGTATTGCCCTCCTCGTTGCTGGACCCGGACTCCCTTGACCACGCCCCCGGATTACCCCTCTTGCCAGAATAAACTCTGTTTGATCTGACGTTCCGTCTCTGGGTGTATTTGGGTCCCAAATCAGACCGTGACAGCACGTTCTGGCCAAAACATGGACCCAACACCCGACGGGCAGTGGCGAGCGGGAGTGGAGAGCTCCATCTCCCAGCTGGAGGAAGGCGTCGCGGAAATCCTCACACATCTCCGCGACCGGGCTTCCCCAGCACCGCCACTTCCGCAAACCCCGCCTCCGGCCCCGACACCACTCCCGGTTACGTCATCCCTGCCAGTGCCACGCCTGACTCCGCCGGGGTCCTTCAGTGGCGCTCCTGAACAATGCCGGGCGTTTCTCACACAGTGTGAGATTCACTTTGAGCTGCAGCCGTCCTGTTTTCCAACGGACCGGGCGAGGATCGCCTTTGTCATCTCGCTGCTGTCCGGTAAGGCCAGACTTTGGGGGGCTTCTGGGGGGCCACCCGAGACTTTCCCCATTCCATCAAGCAGCTAGAGGAACTGGCCTCCCGGGTAGCTCTCCGCCTCCAGGAGCGGCAGAGGGAGCGTCGTTCAGCTCCTCCTCCTGGACTATCTGCAGGCTCCTCTGTCACCCCCTCTTTTTCTCAGAGGTTACCAGAACCCGAACCTATGCAGCTGGGAAGGGCTGGCCTGTCTAAAGAGGAGCATCAGCGCAGGCGGCAGCTGGGGCTCTGCCTTTATTGTGGAGGAGCTGGTCACCGTGTCTGGACGTGCCCAGTAAAAGACCGAGCTCAGTAGGGGGAAGGGGGTCCCTACTGAGCTACAGCAAGCTCGCTGTTCCCCCAGACCGGCTACTTCCTGTCACCCTCAACACCTCTGCTAATTCGCACAGGCTCTCCGTGCTCATTGACTCCGGGGCTGACACGGAGTTCATGGATGAGGGGCTGGCCAGGAGATTGAACATCCAACTCCACCCTGGTGCCTCCCCCCGCAGCATGCTCGCCCTGGATGGTCACGAGCTGAACCATTCTCGCCTCGTCTCGGAGCCAGTGGAGCTTGTCGTGGGAGGTAATCATAGAGAGAGGCT
>CAJRST010005557.1:2197452-2264551 GCA_907169785.1 Menidia menidia | reverse complement strand
TGTAGAAGCTATTTTCGTATTTACATTGGTGTGAAGCTAAAACCCATGAGCAAGCTGCTATGAAATGTGTGTTTTGTCTACCATCTGTGTCTTCCAGGGTCAGCCCTGCAACAACAGCCTAACTGCCAGGAAATACCTTATAAGGGCATAACAGAAACTGACCTTGGGTGTCCACCACCTATTATATCCCATAATATGTGCACTGCTTAGCAACTATCAGTTTAATAAAAATCAACTGCTTGAGGAATTTGGGGGTGAGTTTCCCTGAGTGGTGACGAGGAACAACTCGCCTGCCCTCGGTCTCCCCCTCCTCTGCAGACGAGTGAAACTTAACCTCTGTGTCAAGCCTTTTATTCTGATGCCTTTTCCTGGGTCTGTCGATTAATAACTAAACTCTTGATAGTGAGGAACTAGGAGTCGTATTTAGACCCAACACAATACTCTTTTAAAGGGACACTGTGCGGGATTTCCCGCACAATGTCCCTGCAACTACTTTTTTTTTTTTTTTCAAAAGCGCTACAGCAGCTCTCGAGGTACACAATCATTGTGTAATGTGCTCTGATATGAGCAGTAATCACGGTTTACTCCGCTAAGGCAAGCTACTAGCATTTCAGCTCAAGTGGGTAAAACACCAAACGGTACTTCGTGACTATAACGCAGAATAAAAAGCGATCTATAACGGCCTTGATGACACAAAACAAACCCGCGTTACAGTTATATTTGGGAGAATGTAAGCTACATTTTGGAGTTGTTGTTTGTTTAGATTTTCTTTGGCTGACCTGATAGCTAAATCGGAGCTAGGCTAGGCTAAGTGGCGAAGCAGCACTGATTTGGCTATCATGCTCACTCATGTTTGCAGTATTGGTCTTTGGTCATGTAGTAAAGACGTGATCTGTTCCTATGAAGATGCGCTTGGCTCTCGGTTTCCGTGCAGAGTCCGACGTGCTCCAGCGCTGTCAGGTGTTTCTGAAGTGATCATAAAAACCAAAAACTCAAGTCTCTTCTGGTACAAGAGGTTTATTTTCTCTTAGTCCAACCAGCATTTCCAAAGACTTGAATCGTCTCACCACATTAGGAAGCGACAGGCAGATCACATCGGGTCCTTTTGCATAACAAAAACACAGTTTAGCAGCGCTTAGCAGCGTCTAAAACTGTACGGCTGCGTGCCTGAAAACCAGTGGCCCAATAGCCAACACTAATATAGTCAAATTTAGTCCAGGTGCTGCATCACCTGTCTTTAAAGAGGAGCGGACCTGAGCATCAGCAACAAGCACAGCCAAAGAAAATCTAAACAAACAACAACTCCAAAATGTAGCTTACATTCTCCCAAATGAAACTGTAACGCGGGTTTGTTTTGTGTCATCAAGGCCGTTATAGATCGCTTTTTATTCTGCGTCATAGTCACGAAGTACCGTTTGGTGTTTTACCCACTTGAGCTGAAATGCTAGTAGCTTGCCGTAGCGGAGTAAACCGTGATTACTGCTCATATCAGAGCATGTTACACAAGAATTGTGTACCTCGAGAGCTGCCGTAGCGCTTTTGGAAAAAAAACGTAGTTGCACGTACACTGTGCGGGAAATATCGCATAGTGTCTCTTTAAAGTTAATTTTATTTTTATGATTACCACATTTTCCTCTTGGAAAAAAAGAGAATTCAGCCAAGTTGAACTCTTTACTATTCCATCTTCTATAAAGTAGACATAATTTTGGGGAGTTGTAAACAAATTTTATTTTTAGTATGCAGCCACTTTTCTTTCTTGTTTCATGTTCTCAGGAGGGGCATCACATTTGTTTTTGAAGATTTATCTGTGTTACAAATATAACTGTTGGCAAGGTAATGTTAAAACATTCAGACTCAAAGACTGAATGTTTTTACCTGAAAGAAAATCGGTTTGGCCATGGGTAAAAAATTGGGCCATTGGGAAAAAATATTTTTATTTAACCAAGGTTACCATGTGGTCTTGAATGATTTAAGCTTTGAATGCAGGGTCTTGTTAAAATAACTTGTGAAGTTGTTGAAAACAATAAATGTTTTGATTGAGAACAAGTGCTCTTCTGTAATGTGTTATATGTGACTAAGTACTGTAGATAAATCGTAAATAATTATGTTTACTTCAACATATTAGAAATATCTGACATTTAATAGCAGAATTACATAAACCTCATGAACAGTTCCACATAAAACTTATTAACAAAATTAAATAAACTTTATTAACAGTTTTGCATTAACCATATTAACAGCGTTGCATAAACTTTATTACCAGTTTTGCATGAACCATATTAACAGTGTTGCATAAACTTTATTACCAGTTTCACATAAACCATATTAACACCATTAAATAAACTTTAGTCTCATTATTGGGTAAATTCTATTTTCTGTTGTTACATAGATTATATGTAGTCCATTCATCATGGAATTATTTGAATGAATTATGTAAATTTTATTTTCTTGTTAAAATTAAAGAAACCCAATTGAATTGGATGGAAATTTGTCATGTAATTGAAATACGTAAATCTGAGTAAATGGACAAAATAATTTTTTCAGTGTGAGTCCAAGTGTACTGTCTGTGCTCTTTATGAAAAATCCTCCACACATCACTCAAATCATACATGTGTATGCACTGAATAAGCTTTTTACGTGAAAGCATGTGTGTGTTACGGGTCTCAGTGTGATGACCACATTAACAAAAATGTTACCTGTTTTAAGCATGTGAGAGAGGAGAAGTGAAGACAGGATACCACTTGTTTCCCTTCCAGTTCACGACTGATTTATTGAACATTCTTCTGTCACAAACATTACTGCATTTTCACTTAAGCTTATTTAAACTCCTTTTTTACTCAGTTCCTTACTTCCGTTCTAAAAGTCCTTTTCCATCTTCATTTCTGTTAACAAATCTTCTTAAGTCATCTATTTCTGGATTAACTTCTATATGATCATGCATTTACATTCAGTCTTTGGATAAATCACTCAATTTTATCTTACAGCTTACTGCTGGTTCAAAACAATCAAATGAAGTGTTAACTTCACAAAACATGTGCATAGAAACTGGTACAATATTAAGCTGCTGTAAACTTTACAGGTAACTAAAATTATGCAGCATGGAATGTGCTCATGTTAACTTTTAGTAATTTTCAAATAACAAAATTCAGAATTAAACAGAAATTCACAGAAACTGGTGCGAAATAAAAATAAAGTGCTTATTTCGCCATAAATGCATTTTTGTTCATTATTATTAAGAGCTATAACACACGCTCAGGAGTTTCCGAACATTTTTTCCATCGCGCCTCGTGCTGTTCAAAATGGCTGCCGCTCAAGCAAGCATATTTTCAAGTCACTTTAGGTCACTTCTACACAGGTAAAAACAATATAAAATATGCACACAAACCAAATTAAACTAATGTCTGATGAAACACAAATATATTTGGTGGTTTACAAACCTGTTTTAAGCAGGTGAGAGAGGAGAAGTGAAGCCAGGATACCACTTGTTTCCCTTCAAGTTCACGACTGAAGGAACAGCGGAGGTGTCACTCCTATACCTCTCCCAGCGCAACAAGCGAAAAACAAAAGTTCCGGCCCCACTTTTACAGAGAAAACTTAAACCTAAAATTCACCAAATAATTAAATAAAAAATTCCAAATAAATGTGGTCACCCTATTGTAGGTGCCACATGTGGCTCCAAATTATTCCTGTCTAGCTCATGTTCTGTGCAATTAAAATCTCCACCAACAAACAGATACTCTTCACTGCTACACCCAGCTATAGTGACAGATAACCTATCAAGAAAAGATACTCTATCTGTTGCTTTTGCAGGGGCATATACACAAATAAAGTTGAAAACATGATTTTCAAAAAATGCCCTAACTTTAAGTAGTCTGCCCTGTATAATTTCCACAAAATCATAGGAAATTGGATTGAAGTTCTTTGCAAATAAAATCGCAACACCGCCACTAACGGAGGTGTTATGGCTTAAAAGAGAAAGCCCATCCCACTCTAAAGCCCAATCACTTGCATTCGCGGTGTCACTATGCGTCTCTTGCAGTAGAACAACATCGAGGCGCTTCACACGAAACAGTTCATAAAGCTCCGCCCTCTTCAATGGGTCCCTTGCCCCGTTAATGTTCAGGGAAGCAATGCGAACTGCACTCATTAATAAAGGCAAAAAGAAAAAAGGAAACTTAAACATATACGAAAACATTGTTAACTTGGTTTATTTATCGGTGTTAGGACCTATCCAACAAGAACATTAAACTTTGTGATGAACTTTTTCAAACGGTAACTCTCTTGCTTCGTGACAAGACCTTCGTAAATAAACAATTTTGCTTTGGTCATAAATTGCTCAACATCAGGGAAATACTTATCAATCTGAATCTTTTTAACGTGCTTGGTTTGGGACAGAAAAATTCTTAATGTCATCCACAGTATATGATTGAGCAACAAAGCCACTCAAACCCATACTGCAACTGATACTGCTGTCAGAATCGAACTCACTTAACTCTTTACTTTGGGTTTTACTAAGAACCTTCGCGATTTTAGTTGATTCCTGTGTCTGATTTCGTCTCCTCTTTTGTAGGGACCGGGGAGCTTTAAACTTTGGACCTACTTCCTCCGCCTCCATTTGAGAACTTTCGTCTTCCGCATCATTGTCATCCGTCTGACCAGCATCTAATACGCTCTTCTGGGAGATAGTATTGTCAGCGCTGCCAGACGCACCAGGTTTAACTTGAACATTATCTTTCTTTGCTAGAATTACAGGACTGTTATCAGGTTGGGTGGTCTCAGACTGGGACACCGTTCCCTCTCCCACTACTTCACACTCCTCTGCAACCTCCCCCCCACTAGGGGAATCACTCTTAGGGAAAAGTCCCGCTTCACCTTTTCCACCACTAGCGATACCCAACCCAGGTCTACCGGTAGCGGACTCATCCCTTTTTTCGGGACAGGTTCGCGCCAGATGTCCAGTTTGCCCACAAGCAAAACACTTCATTAAACAAGAGGATACGTAGATAGGATAACTAAACCCATCCACCGTCACATTTAGAGTCAGATCCAAGTCACTGTTGTTGTTCAAAGTCATATAAACAAAACGTCTAAAAGACACAACATGTTTGAGCAGTGGGGAATTGGTTGATATTGCTATCTTCCTAATGGGTGACACCAGCTTGCCATAGTGGGAGAGAATTTCTTTAAGGACATCGTCCTTAATGAATAGCGGAACATTTAAAAGGATCACTTTCTTAGAGGGAGAAGATAAGGGAAGAACTGTGGTAAAAGCACCGTCAATCACGACACCACTTTCAACGACAGCGTTCACCAGGTCTACTGAAGCCAAAAACAAAACCACTGCACTGTTCATTCGAGCAGCAGAAATTATTTTATCATGGCCAAAGATTTCACCTATAGATAAACTGCATTTTTCGACGCTGGTACTAGCTGTAATCTTATTTCCATGTTGCCGTGTTAAAGAATCAAACCTCTCTTTACCTGAGGCTGCCATGCTCTCAGCATGGCAAAAATGCCTCGGTAAAGAGAAAAACTTTAACAAATCCCACCAAAGGGCTTAAGTTACAAAAAAAACTCAACAAACACAGTAACCCCCCAAAAAATAAATAAATAAAAAAGAAGAGAAAGAAAGAAAAATAGTCAAGAATTGTTTGTCAGTGTGTAATATGCGTGTTCCACTCTCAGACGAGCCGTAACCAGACCCTTCAGGCACCGCACCACATCCGTCCAGCCCCGACCCGACATGTGATGCTTCCTCGTCTTCCAAATTGCCAGTTTAGCTACGCCGAATAAAAAATTGATTAAAACCAATGTCAGTTTTCTCCTGACTACATATTTGGGTCCAAAAACAAACAGAGGGACAGAGAAAACCTCTCCCAAAGCTTCTACCCATTCCTTTAAAACTATAAAAAGACCAACTAGCCGAGGACAACCCTCTGCAACCTAAGAGCTCCAGTGTCTCACTTTGAGTGCAGAATGGACAGCCCTCCCCAGTGCTTGGATCCAGGTGAGCTCTGTGTCTGTTCGTGGTTATTGATCCATTTATCATCCTCCACTGGAGATCCCCAATCCTTTTCTCAAGAGGGGGTTTATACAGGACCCTCCACCTGCCTCTAGGGGTAATGTCTGATGTAAACACCTCGCACCATTTTGACTCCTTCCCTCCAGCCAGAGAGTGAAGGTTCAGCAAATTCACACAGCTGTGATACAGCTGCTTTTTCCCACAGGAGAAAGTGCCCAACACCGTTGTATTCCACGTCAGAAGTAAGACACCTTCCTCCTGCCGCTCCCCAGCAGCCAGACAGGCGCTCAGAGACGGAAAGACATACACGGCGTTATCCGTCCATTGGCCAGCATGATTCCTGGCAAACCCTCTCAGTGGCTCAGACAGGGATTGCCAGACTTCCTCCACAATCCTACCCACCAGTCTTGAGGATCTGAAATTTGTATAGGACAGGTGAGGTAGCAACCATTTCCATTTCGACAACTTGGCTTCTACCTTCTCCAGTACTCCCTCCCAATTCTGCCTCTGAAAGTCAGTCCCTAAAAAAACTCCCAGGCTTTTCTCTTTTACCCCACCTAAGGTTCCCAGATAAAACAGGAGTGCTCCCCATGCACCACTCCCCCACTAAACAAGCTTCACTCTTTCCTCAGTTCACCTTTGCAGAGGAAGCTTTCCCATACAGAGCCAAACTTCCCTCCAACTCCTAAACATCTCCCTGATCACAAATAAAAACATTTACATCGTCAGCATATGCTGATACGACCACAGGAAGTATCTGAGCCAGCTCTGGCAGGGAGAGACCTCTCAGTCTGCTCCTCAACCGACAGAGGAAAGGCTCAATGGCAATACTGTAGAGCTGGCCTGAGATGGGGCATCCTTGTCTGATCCCTCTCCTAACTGGCACTGGAGCACTCAAACCACCTCCCACTTTTACCACATAAGAAGCATCACGGTATGGCAGTTTCTCCCACGACAGAAAACCCTCCCCAACACCAAAGGCCTGTAACGTAGTAAAAGAAACCCATAATCCACACGGTCAAAAGCCTTTTCCTGGTCAATAGATAGGATACCGACTGTAATATCATAAAGTTAAAGATATCTCTCTTTAAAAACAAATGATCAAAAATTGACCTATCCGGTACACAGTACGACTGATCAGCACCAATTAAAAGGTAAATTACCGTTCTCAGTGTATTTGAGAAGACCTTGGAGAGAATCTTATAGTCCGTACATAAAAGGGCTACTGGCCTCCAGTTTTTTAAAAGGGCTAGATCTCCCTTCTTAGGCAGCAGTGAAAGAACTGCACGCCTGCAGGACGCTGGAAGCGTCTCTTTTATAAAACACTATTTAAAAACGTCCAGAAGGTCCCGTCCCAAGATGGTCCAAAAGTGTTTTAAAAAGTCAGATGGTAGACCATCTACTGCTAGTATCCCTGCTCGCTAGCCTCTACCTGGATCTTGGCCTACCAACCTGCTGCTAATAGCCCTACCTGCTAGCCATCACTGGGAAGCCTGTTAATCACTGCCTGCCTACTAGCCTGCTGCTAGTGGTCCTAACTGGTAGCCATCAGCCGGAATTCCAATCTGCTAGCCTGCTGCTGGTAGATTTGCTTGCAAGCTACCACCTGTAGGACCTCCCTGCTAACAGCACTGACTGTTAGCCACCACCTGGATACTGGTCTGCTAGCTTACTGCTTAGTAGCCTTGCCTGCTTGCCATCATTGAGAAGCCTACTAATTACCACCTGCTTTCTAGCCTGCTGCTAGTGGCCCTGACTGGTAGCCATTGGTCATTTTTCTGATCTGCCAGCTTGCTGCTGGTAGACTTGCTTGCTAGCTATCACCTGGAAGCCTCCTTGTTAGCATGCTGCTAATAGCCCTGACTGCTAGCCACCACCCGGATTCCAGTCTGCTAGCCTACTGTTTGGTAGCATTGCCTGTTAGCTACCACCTGGAACTTTCTCTGCTAGCCTGCTGCTTGTTGCCTTTATTGCAAGCCAACACCTCGCTGTCCTGTTTGCTAGTCTGCTCTTCCTAGCCCTGCCTGCCATCTGGAAACCTCTGTCCTAGCCTAGTGCTAGTAGCCCTGCCTGCTCATCTTCTCCATTGTAACTCGCTATCATGCACTTTTTTATCATCTTCATACTTGTACAGGCCAGCCCTATTTTAGATTAACTTAAAAGCCCCAAAATGAGCAACAATAACTCTGTACATTTGAATTATAGTCATTTTTTAATTTCACCCACAAGTGTCTGTGAGTTTTATCACCAACCAATCAGCTTGTGTCATCCATACAATGCTCACTGTTTACAAGATCTTATATCTTCAGAACCTATTGGTGCTAAATGACTATTTTGTTGTCTCTGATTGTCCATGTTCCCAGTTCATAGAGGACAGAAATTATGACAAATATTATGCATCCCAACAAAAACTTTGCTGTATGATTATGCTCTTATTGATGTTGTCTGGTAATATTCAGCCTAATCCTGGTCCTGTTAACACTTTGCAATCCTTATCCACTCCTTCAGATTTCAAAAACAGACATGGCCTTGGTTTTATACATCTAAATGTCAGAAGCCTTGTCCCTAAAATGGATATGATTAAGATCTGGGCAAATACAACAAAAACTGATATTATTATTGTCTCTGAAACCTTGCTAAAAAAATCTGTACCGGATGAATTAATCTTAATTGAAGGATATAAAGTTTATAGATCGGATCGTGTCGGCAAAGGAGGTGGGGTTGCAATATGTGTAAAATCTAAGTTTACAAGCTCTGTAACCCTGTCAGTTACTAAAGCAAAACAGTTTGATGTTTTGGCAATCAAAGTTAACATCTCAAAGGGCTCTGATATTACTTAAGTTGGTTGCTATAGGCCTCCATCTGCTTCAAAAGATGCTTTCCAATCTATATCTGCTATATTACATCAAATATTCGATTCTGAATTTATTGTCATGGGTGATTTGAATTGGGACTGGCTTTCAGAAAAATCTGACTGTTTTAAAGAATTGCATAATGACCTAAATTTAGTGCAACTAATTAATGAACCAACAAGAAATAAATCCCAAAGCACAAATTAAATCAACCCTACTTGATCTTATCATAACAAATACAGTTCACAAGTATACCTCAACAGCCGTATTTTGTAATGACGTCAGTGACCACTGTGTAGTTGCTTGTGTAAGAGATACTAAAATCCCCAAGGCTAAACCCCCTATTATCCTAAAAAGACATTTTAAAAGATTTGAACAACAGGCCTTTTTGCATGATCTCTATCACAGTGATCTTAACAGGGTATCGTTGTTTTCAGATGTTGAATTGACATGGGATTTTTGTCATTCAATCTTTTTCTATCCATTGTAAATAAACATGTACCAATAAAAAAGTTCAGAATTAGTGGTAAGGACAATCCTTGGTTCTCAGATAGTCCTTCAGAACTAGTTTGTATGAGAAACAAGTTATGGGCACAAGCTAGATTCTCAAATTCATCTTCTGATTGGACCACATTTAGGGCTTTAAGAAACAAGTGTACACTAAAGATTAGAAAGTCCCATTCAGAGTTTTACGTAAAGTCATTTACAGACAACATAAACAACCCTTTAAAGTTTTGGAAATCAGTTAAATCTTTGTCTGGTACTCAAGTGATCTCAAACCTCCCAGAACAGATTATTATTGGTTCAGATTAAATAAAAGACAAAGCAACTATGGTCAGTCAGTTTAACAAACACTTTATCCAGGCTGGATTTATATTTGACCAAACTGTAAAGGATTCGGTTTCAGGTCCAGCCACCTCAGCAACAGAGAATGAGGATGTAAACGGAGAACTCTTTCATTTTAAACCTATTTCAATATCAGAGGTTCATAAAGCACTGAGAGACATTGATCACAAAAAGTTTCCAGGCCCTGATAATCTGGATCCATTTCTATTAAAAATATCAGCTGACATTATTGCTGATCCCATTGCTCATATCTTTAATCTGAGTCTCCTTTGCAGCTCCATTCCTAAAAGTTGGAAGCCAGCTTATGTTCTCCCTTTACACAAAGGTGGAGAACCTTCAGAGTTAAATAATTATCGGCCAATATCCAAACTATCAGCTCTGCCTAAGATCCTAGAGTCACTTGTAAATATACAATTAAAAGAGTTTTTAGCTGACAAAAACATCTTAAATCATTTTCAATCAGGTTTTAGAAGTGGCCATTGCACTATCACTGCTGCCACACTGGTGACAAATGATATTGTCGGGGCCTTGGATAGAAAACAACACTGCTGCATTATTTGTGGATCTTTCCAAGGAGTCGATTCAGTCGATCATGAATTGTCATTGAACAAATTACGATCAGTTGGCTTATGTACAAAGGCTGTTACATGGTTCCAGAATTATCTTGTTGATCATACAATCAAATCTGTACAAATCTGAATTTCTTGAGATAACCAAAGTGGTCCCACAAGGATTTATTCTGGGGCCCATTCTGTTTTCAATTTTTATAAATGATTTAGGTACAGATGTTCAAGCAAAATTACATTTATATGCTGATGATACAGTGGTTTACCCTCACGCCCCCACCACTTCAGCGGCTGTACAGGAACTTCAGGTTGCATTTCAGGCATACAAAAGACATTGTTAAGTTTAAAATTGGTTTTAAATACACAGAAAACAAAGTTTATGGTTTTCTCAAAAGCTCGATCACAGCTACTTGACAATTGTAGTATCTTGTCTTATCTTAGATGGGGAAACCATTGAGAGAGTGTTTTCATACAAGTACTTGGGAATATGGATAGATGATAAGCTTTCTTTTAAAGTACATATCAATACATTAGTGAAGAAGCTTAGAGTAAAGCTTGGTTTTTACTTCAGAAACAAATCTTGTTTTACCTTCAGTGCTAAGAAGAAACTTGTAGAAGCTACTTTTTTGTCTGTGATTGATTTGGATATATATTGTACATGCATGCTGCATCCTCCATCTTGCGTCATATTGACTCAGTGTACCATGCATCATTACGATTCATTACAAATTCTAAGTCCCTTACTCATCACTGCATTCTTTATGATCTAGTTGGTTGGACATCACTAACAATTTGTAGAATATAGCACTGGTATATCTTTATCTATAGCAATAATTGGTAAACTCCCACTGTACCTCTGTAACCTCCTCTCTGTGAGTTCTGGTAGTTATCAGTTGCGCTCCTCTCAGTGGTTACTTTTTAATGTACCCTGAGCTTCATCTGAGTTGGGAAAAACTGCATTCTCCTACTCTACACCTTGGGGATGGAATAACCTCTAGAAAAAGCTCAAATTAGAAACTCCATTGTCCATTAATGAATCTAAAGCAACCATGAAGAATGTAGTGATGGAGATATGTGCTTGTTTTTCTTGAGATGCTCAATGTGTTTTAACATACTCCTCTGATTTGATGAAAAATGTAATATGTTGTAAATATGTATGAACTTCCTGTGGTTTGGCTGCTACCTTGGCCAGGTCTCTCTTGAAAAAGAGATTCGGAATCTCAATAGGACTTCCTGGTTAAATAAAGGTTAAATAAATAAATAGAAAAAGACAGTTCATCAAAGGTTATATCCACACTCAGAGCCTCCTGATCTCCTGGACTCAGCTGAGGAAGTCCTTGATAAAGCTCCTGCTCCACAGCCACATCACAGCCGTCCGCCCTGAACAAGTCTGTATAAAAGTTGACTGCATGCCTCCCAATCTCTGCCGGGTCTGCTGTTACATTCCCATCAAGGAGGCGGAGACACACCATCTGTTTTTTTTAAGCAACCGTCTTCTCCAAGTTAAAAAATAAGGTGGTTGGTGCATCGATGTCCTGTAGCCTGGTGAAACGTGCTCGGACAAGAGCCCCTTTAGCTCTCTCCTGAAGGATTTTGCGGATCTCCCTGTAGGGCATTTTCCAGGTCTCTTATTTGGCCCTCTAGCTCCTGCTCTTTATGCCCGTTGTGACCCTTGTTGCGTAGTCCTGACAAAAAAGCCTCATCTGGGCTTTCCCTACCTCCCACCACTGACCCAGGGAGAGAAATCCATCTTTCTGGGCTCTCCAATAGGCCCAAAAATATTTAGAATTTTCACAAAAAACAAGATCACTTAATAATTTATCATTAAAACGCTAAAAGGTTCTCGGTCTTCCAGTGGGAGAGAGGATCAGCTCCATCACAACTAAGTGATGGTCTGTAAAAACTACTGGTGAGATCTGGCAGCTAAAAACTCCTGCAGTAAAAGAAGCAGGTAGATAAAACCTGTCCAGTCTAGCTGCACTTAGTCTCCTATCTGACATTTTGATCCTGGTGTATTGCCAGGTGTATTTGACTGACAACCTCTAAATTCCTCAAAATTACAACCAACGCTTTATTCATGCGTGAGGCACACGAGATGTTTCCATGCCCCACCCGTTCACCTACCGCCAGCAGCAGCTGCTCCACCGTGGTGCTGTGCTGGGGCACCACCCTCACCCCATGCTTCAGAGACAGGGACGCCGTCTCTGAGGACGCCATCCCCGTCTAGAAACAAGGCGTACCGGCCCCACAAGCACCAAAACACACAAAAAACAATGATCAAACAATCATACAGTAAACACTTACAAGGGAAAACAAAAGAAGTTTGAAATTACTCGCAAACTTTCAGCCACGCTCACCACACTCTTTACTACCCCAGCATGCACTCAGATATATATATATATATATATATATATAGAGAGAGAGAGAGAGAAGGAGAGAGAGAGCAGAGGGAGCCGGGGGAGGCAGCCTACACAGTAAGACATTGAGGTACAAGTGAAGGTAGTGTCACTATAGACTGGATGAAAAGTGGTACAGATATTGATAGTAATGTTAATGATAATGATAACAGTAATAATAGAGATAGGACCAGGAACAGTAGTTGTAACTGTAGCAGAGGGTGTAATATTCACAAGCATCTACAGCACTTGTACTTCTATATTAAATACATTTGAAAGATTAAAAAAACTTCAGTGCAACAAGAACTGAATTTTTGTGACCATTTGACACCATACAGATCCAAAGGGTTCCATTTGGTGTCAAATGGTGTCCAATCCAATATAGGCCTGCTCACCAAAACATCACCAAAATGAGCTATTCAACATAATCAGTTACTGATTGAATGAGCTCAATCAGAAAGAAGTATAGAGAGATCCAGGTGTTTTTTTATGTTTCAAGTACATCCTGTGAGAAGCATTTCCACGTACCAAATATTCAGAAGGAAATTTCCCGATTTCTTGTGGCATTCGGTGAAGAAAAATTGATTAGGGGTAACCACCCTGCTGATCACTCCATAAAAATAATGCAAGCACGCAGTGGAAATCACATAAAATCAGCTGCAGATTGACTCACCTAAAATATTAATATCCGAATCTGCAGCACATATGAGCAGATCACCTTTTTTAACATCACACTTTCCTCCAAATAGTTGTAATCGTAGCTAGATTGTGTGAAAAATGTACTATTCATCTAAGACCATCGGGGATGAATTGAGGACAACACATAGGGAAAGATGAGTCTCAGTCTATTAGCAACAAGGCTGAAAGTATGCCAATGTGACAGGAAGTGTGCGATCACCCTTTAACAGATAAGAATGGGGGCCCTGGAGTAGTTTTCGGTCACCTGCTTGTCCAACATAAGCTCTAACTATCAAAGTTTTGTTGGACAAGGGACCAAACCCAATACTGCACACAGTTGGATTGAATTAAGTCATTGAATTAATACAAGAATTTTGGTAAATGCAACCCCACATTAAAAATAGCCAAATCAAACATATTTGTTAACTGATTATTAGTGTTCACATCATTTACCTTAGACGTGTCGCTTGTGTGTGTATACACAACAACAAGGAAGAAAGATATCAGTAATAAACTCAAAAAGGAAACTGTTCTTTTATATCTATCCATGGAAGGTCAGAAAGCATTTCTAAGTTGTTTTCTTTTTTTAGGTTTCATTGAATCAGTTTGTGTAATATGTCAAATCCCAATCATAAGATCTAGTATGGAGTACATAAACTTTTTATTTTGTCCTACTATTCGCATGACCTGTATTTTCAAAAGTCTCAATAGAGTCTGAGTGAATAAAAAAAATATTTCGCAGAGGAGACATGAATGCACCTCTAACTCAAATCCACACATTTGATAATTAAAAACCCTTAAGGGAAGAATATGGATATCTAGCCCCTTTTCTAAAAAACTAGAAAAATTGGCATCAGATGCCAGAACAGTATCAAATGCTTCAAACATTTTTAAAGTTCTAAACTTTATCAAAATAATAATATATATATATATACATACATATAGCAACTTCATTATATATTGTTTTGCCACTGCTCTGTCAACTCCATGTTTTCTTCAAATGTTTGGCTCTTGTATATTTGGAGGTCTGACGCCCCAGCTTTTGCCATGTGTGGTAGGAGGTATTCAGTTTAATTAGAAATAGAGAACAAATATACAGCTGTGTGCCCTCGTGCAGAGAGAAGTGATTAACCACTGGCTTTGTTTGAATGTAATCCTGTCAATCATAACGTCCTTTGTCTGGGGTGCTAATATGTATTTCATTGTTCAGCAAACACGATTTCCACTAAAATAAGATGGGGGATTAAAAATAATGAGCTGTGCGCCTGCTCATTTGCATTTTCTTTAAGACTGAAGTGTGGGTTTGAGGAACAAATTGATCAGTGCTTCATTTCTATTAAGATGTCTGGAGAAAAATGAACATGCATGAAGGACAAAATTTAATGAAAACTCTCATGAAGACATTAACACATTTATTATAATGAATTATGATATACTTGTTTATGTTCAGTAGTGTCTTTACCCATTTAATAATTTCCAGAAGAGTCCATCCATCTGGAAATTATTTCATAACTTTTAAAAAATGGGATATGGTATCATTTATCAACAATCCCCTTTCTCAATTTTTTTAAAGACCCGTAATTATCTGACTTGAAAGCTCAGGTCCTGTATCAGTGGAACATGCTCAGTTTGTCCTTTTACATGCATTGAAAGCATATATTTACAAAAAGGAGGATTGTCAAAGCTGTCTATGCTGTCATAAAGAGGGTTAGACAAAACCTCCATTCTTATATGCTTGGATTAGTAGATGGTGCACACCAGTAAAATCTCTCAACAACAAGGCTTCTCATTTAAATAGTCAAAATATGTGTGTTTTGATATTGGTACTTGACTTGACTTGATCACAATGAAGTCATCTGGTGAGCAATCACCAGAAAACACTAGTGATGGTTGAATGTAGGAGCAATATCCTGTAATGTCCAATATAAGAAATTAATATAGTTGATCATTTGAGGACATAATGGGTATGAAATATGGATGGTTATTCTCCTCTACATATATACAGGTTGAAAGGGGTTTCATATTTGCATGGCTCTAGTCTCCTCCCTGATATAACTATATTTTACTTTTTAGTGGGTATTGATCTAAGCTAGGAGCACAGGTCTTTTTAGGTGTTTTACTTTATCAATATCAGAGGCATTCAAAAATAATAATATAAAAGGAAAAATAAACAATGCTGTCAACTATAGAACTATAGAAACTATAGAAAAGTAAAATAACCACTTGCACTGGATCAAAGACAAGGACTGGATATTCAAAAGAGTGGGAAGGAAAATAAAGAGGGAACAGAAAATTCTTTAAAAAATGGAACAATTGTAAAAATGGCTCATGTCATGATGATTGTGGAAAAATTTAAGATATTAAAGGGACTGTTTTAAATATTCATGCAAGGACGTGGGGACTGAAAATGTTTTTTTAAAATGGTAGCTTCCACTAAAGCCAATTAAACCTAAAGCATTATACTTATTTGAAGAGATTGTAATCTTATATTAAATCTTAAACTAGATAGATCACCCATAACAATAAGGATTCCAGCTAAAATGTCTCGGGGATCCACTGGGGATGCGGAAGGCTGGATTTAGTGGAAGCTTGGCAATATCTCTGTGTAAGATTTTACATATAGAAAAATCACTTAAACCAAAGGAAATTATGTATATAATTCAGCCATTTATCATTGCAGACCATAACCATGTCAGTGTGATTATAAAGTAAGGGATGGCTGATTGTTGTAAGTGTTTTAGGACTCGTATTTCACTGTTATCAGATAGTAGGGTCTGAAAAAAATACATACAAGCAGCTTTAATGAAATATAGTTTTTCTCCTTCTATACTCCCAGATGATGAGAACAAGATGAGAGAAAGTTTTCTTAAGATCAGATTCAAATGAAAGGAATGATTTTTCGGAAAGCAGCAAGAGCTAGAAATTTAAACAAAAAAAGATAGTGATTCATCTTCAGACAGATATATCAAATGCCTTTGCAAATAGTAGTATTAAATCACACTATTATACTATTACTATTACAAAAGCTATTACATCAGGTTCAACAACAAGATCTTAAATATACTTAGAATAACTATTCAAACAATTATTACAAAAATAATTAAGGAGCAAAATAAACAAGTGGATGAAGGAATAAGGTCTCTTGTATCTTTAAAATATCATTAAATCTCTCAATTTTTACAAATTTAACATTTTGTAAAAATAACCCAGCTATCTCGTCCCCAAAATATATGTAATCATTTCAACACAGTCACTCAGTGAATGATTGAAGTAAATTAGAAACAATGATGATATTTTGGACAAGGCCAATGCAAATAATTGATGTTTCCTCTTGTTGTTCTAAGCAAGGGGTTAGACATATTGGGTTATACTTATTTACAGCATTGGACAATTATTTCCTGCAAAATACAAACTTTCCTCTTTCTATTTGTTTTGCTATAGAAACAGACAGTATGCTGGGTGGGTTTAAAATGAGTTAAATGCAGTTGTGGGCATGTACTTGTCAAGACCATTTTTGTTCTCATGAAGACAAATCTGTCACAGAATAGTTTTGGATAGCTATTGAAAAGAATGTGTAAAAAGACTAAAAGTAATTCTTATAGTAAACTCGGAAAGGTACATCGACATGATGAGCAGATACATATCTCCTAACTAATCGGTAATTTGATGGGATTGTAGTAAATCATCCACGCAACTACACGAACTTTGCAATATGCACAAAAGATCAAGATATCTATATCAAGACATTATGAGTCACATATAGCTAGGATTTGTAATGCACGGTTCTTCGGACCCAAAAACACCCTGAGGCAAACGGTCAGTTCAAACAGGTTTATTATCGGGAATCTCCTGTGGGCGTGGTCAGGCAGGCGAGGTCGGCACCGTGTGGTCAGAGTCCAGCAACTAATCAGGGGGTAATCCAAAACGTGGTCCAGAAACGAGTGAGGGTCAAAGCCAGGGAAGCAATCCAAAGGATCAGATGGGAGCGCGGAGTCGGGCAGGCTGGGTCGGGGACACGGGCAGGCAGGCAGGGCACTGAGTCAGATCAGGCAGAACTCAGGCGAGGCAGAAGAATCAGACGAGGGGCAGGCAGGCTCGGAAAACAGGGTCAGTCAGGTCGTATCAGGCAGGCAGGCAGGCAGAATAATAATGCTGGAAGTACTCACACGGAAGATTAGAGACGTTCTGGCACAGGTGAGTGAGTGAGTGGAGTTTAAGTACTGACCAGGACAGGTGCGACCAATGCCGCTGATTGCAGGGAGTAAGTGAGCCGGTGGGCGGAGCCAGAACGTCACAGGATTTGTTAAAAGAAATTCTGGTAAAATAGTATCCATCACTCTTGGCCCCAAATGAAAGTTCTTAACGTTTCTGTTTGAGTTATCAGCCCACAGATCCAAGATCAATTCGATTTGAGTCGGGTATGTGGAGCAGAGACACATCTTAAATCTACTGGCCAGTGGCCCCTGAGGACCGGAGTTTGACAAGAGTCAATTAAGTTATCAGAAATAGCCTAAATAATTAAGTTGAAATAAATATTCTGACTGAATATCACTAATTTGAGGAGGTGAGAATACACAGCCATGCAGGTTGTTGTTGACTGCAAATGTGAAAGGAATATGTGAAAGACTAAGTAGTGACAGTGTGTTGGAGAAAATCTGAGAAATAAGAGATCATATACTTATTTTGTGTAAAATTCATGATTATTACAAGCGTTTAAGACTAAATTGTCAGAAATCTAGGAGTGGATGCTGTTGTGAGTACACCACAAATGTTGGAAGTTTTCCAAAGAATATTTGTGGTGAATGAAAAAGGTTTATCAAATGTCAGTTTAGATTTTTTACATAAATAAAAATTTTAGTTATTCAGTTGTGCTGGAGAGTTGTGCCTAACCAAATGAAGATTTATACAGACCATTTTTTAAAATGTATTTGTCTACTTTATTGTTGTAATGAATCATTATGTCAAAGTAAATATTTTTGTTACAGTTAGACAGACACTGTAATAAGTTTCTGCATCAAAAAGTTATTGACCTGACCCACTGTATGAAAAGTAGTTCCCTATGAATAACTTTCATTTAAAACGCTCAGTGGCACATTAAGCAACACACTTGAAATTTTGGTTGTGGGTCTATTTTTTTGTATTTAGTATATCTTTAGTATCATTTAGTATCATCCCACATGTTTTATAATTTATCACAACATAAACATATTGATTCAGTCTTGCAGGTTATTTCAGTTTCAGTCCGAATAGTCATTACTAACCTCGAAATAAACATATGCATTACCCCATCAAATGAAATAAAAAATACAAGAGCAGGGCTTTCACAATTTGTCCTTGTGTGAGGAAAAAAATTCTTCTTATTGAGGATGCTTAGTAAGTAGAGGCAATAGCTTTAGTGTCAGACTTCACACAATGACGGCACTATGAGAGAATTACCTATGACAGGACATTTAAGGCAAAATATGATTTTATGGTATTATCATTGTAAGAACGAGAGAAAGACACTTAGTTTGTAACCAAGTTAACTTTTTTTAAAAGATCTAAAGGGACGTGACCAGAGATGTTTAAAGTACTGGAGTGGAGTAGAAGTACAAGTACTATGTAAAAAAATTTACTTGAGTAAAAGTAGAAGTATTCTTTCTACACCAGTACTCAATTTTTTTTGTACTTAAGGAGTGCAAGTAGAAGTATTTCAAAAATTGCTACTCAAGTATCGAAAGTACAAGTAGCCTATAAGTAAAAGTACAAGTACTGTGTATATTCAAAAAAGGCAGTCAAAAGTGTAATAGATATTGTTTATATTATTGAAAACGTGTGAAAGGCCATACAGGTGTTTACAAAAACAGAAAACTACATCTGCATTAGCAATCAACAGCACTTCATCTACTATTATTTATTATTCCAGAGTCAGAATCCTGAGCTGACCCTTTATGCTAGCATGTAGCATACAGCTAGCCAGCTAGGTTAGCTTTAGCTAACGTTAGCTGCTACATCCTGAGTGAACAGGGAGAACTGAACTAGCGCTTATTTACTAGCTTATATGTCATTGTATTTTTTTATTTACCTTGATATGCTTCTTCAGATTAGATTGGGAATTTTTGAAGGCTATAATTAACAATCTTTCGGGAGTTTTTATTTGTAATAGGTTATGCTTGATCGTTCAAATTGCCAATGAGGAGCCAGCTTCACAAACCGTGACATAGCTATCTATCATGTTTACATATGAGTAATGAGTAACGATTCAGCCCGTGAAAAATCGATCGGAGTAAAAGTATTGAAATAATCAGAAATATGTAGTGGAGTAAAAGTAAAAGTACTACTCCAATAAAGTACAGATAGCCTACTGCATTTTGGTACTTAAGTACAGTACTTAAGTAGTTCTACTTCGTTACTGAACATCTCTGGACGTGACATGTGACATGACATTAGTCAGGTTTTCTTGTCAGGTTTTTTTAATTTATTTCTTCACTTTATTTCTTCACATTTTAAGGATCAACTCAATAAGATCAACATGCAATTTGACCACCACTTTGACTAAATAAGAATGTTTTGGCTCTAAAATGTAGAGTTGTTGTTCGGCTGTCTAGCTCTCATATTGATTTCAGTTTGTTTAATGTTACAAAAATAAACAACACATAACACTCACACATAACATATGTAAATCACTTTTTTTTTTGCTTTATTTCTGACCTCATCAAGAAAAAAGGCTTTTAAAAACAGATTCTAAAATGTAAATTTCTATGTCCTGAAGAGAATAAGAGGATGCAGGGAAAGGCAGCTGACCACTCCTATTTGGAACATATCGGTTTACGCTGATAAGTTTTGCCATTAGCAGTGATGGAGGATGGCAAAAAGAAGTGTAGATCTGTTTTCCCCCAAATATCCGCACTAATGAGAGATGTCACAGCAAACAGTTTTGATCTGAAGATATATGTGTGCTCTCTCCCTGTTGAGCCCCTCATCTTGAAGCCAGAGCAAAATCATGAGGGTTGACACTAGCTTTCAAAGCTGTGTTTTCAAAGCCTGCCAGTACAACCACAAACTCCAGGAATACTGCAACTAAAGAACTGATGTCATTGTTGGTGGAATTCATCTTTGGTAACAATGTCAGTGAAATGGCAGCAATCCTCCCCAGACCACTGTCTGAGAGATGACATTTTGTTGAACAGTATTTCATTCCTCATTATCTTCTGATGCTCAATCTATCATCTCACCTTCTTCTGTCAGTCTGGCAGCCCTTTGCTCCTCTTTTTTTCTCTCGGCTAAAAATATCTTTCTCACATTGTTTTTCTTTTACCAATGTAATTCTATTCCATACGAATGCTTGGGTCCTTGTCAAACATTTTGACTACTTAGGCTTATAAAGAGATTGTAACAAAGAGAAATACTGTTCCAAAATCAGCTGAAAAAACTTAGGATAATATTTGACTGGGGCCAGATGTGATAATGAAGGGAAATATCTATGAAAACAGCAGAGCTGATCTGTTTAAACTCTTATTCATTGTGGTTTTTGGTTTGCTTCTTGGTAAATCTTGCCAATTGTGGTTCCCCAGACAGTCAAACTAACTTTATGTTAATGTTAGTTCACAAACTAATACAACACTTTATGTGCACTGCTTTTTCTCCACAATCACACACCCATGAACATATCAGGGGGAATGCAGGGCTAATTTGGAATTGCTTGGAGTTTGGTTTCACCAGTAGAGCCACAGCTTTCTGAGAGAGTGGTCATCTTCCACAGCAAAATGCCATCTCTGGAGAGAGCTGTGGATAACAACACAAGACATGTGGTTGTCTTGTCAACAGTCCCATGTAGTCTACAACATTTGCTAAACATTTATGCTTCTGGAGTATGTTACCACCTTTAGCTATGGTAGCATGGTTTGTATTGCACATTGCTCTGTAACAAGAGTTTACAGTATTGCGATACTATATGGTTACACAGATATGATCCTCAGATCCAAATAGATCACTGTCACAAAGCTTCTCAATAAGGAAATAAGAGATCTCCCACCTAGTCCACAAGCTACTTGTATTCTGCTTTAGAAAATAATCAGGTTTTTGACTCTTCTAAATCTGAAGTATACATTTCCTCAAAGCATTAAGTGTTTAGTTTATGAACAGTAAAACATACAAATTGGCCTTAAAAGCTTAATCAGTTAAAATTTTCAATCATTCGTTCTAAAAATTTAATCATTATGGGCTTTACTAGGGTTGAGTTGTTACATGCCTAGGTTTTTCCTAAATTGAATTAGCTGTTGTCTGGATTCAAGCTCCATAAAAAAGGGTAGTAACTGTTTTCCGATGTGCTTCAGTGCTTTTCTTAACAACCAGTGTGATTCACACCATACAAGTGCTAAGCTAGCACTCATAATTACCAACCACTGTGAGTGCTGTTTGATGTGAGACAAGGTTTAAAAGTTGCAGATTCAGTGCTGGAAATGTATGTGAGCTCAGGGAAAGAATTGATCAGATAACAAGATTTTAAATCCATGAACTGTGAGAGATGATCCCACCAGTGCATTCTTTTCACCTTCCCTGTTATTTCCTCCTGGGCATGTGCTTTCCGTGACTCATATTTGTGTTCATCCATCCCCTTGTCAGTGACATCAAATGCAGTCTCCTTTTTTTTTTACTTAAAGGGCCGGTAGCTCTGCTATATTTTTCTATCTAATGTCTCTGTGGAATTCTCAACTTGAAATATTATTTGTTTGATTTTAAGGGGAAAAATAAAACAAAAGAGAAAGATTTGCACTTCTATGTAGGCTAATGGGTAAAAATATAGCCTCTATTGCTGAAGTTAAGCATGACATCAATTTGGCACTTTTGTTCCTGCCAAACATTTCAGGCAACTCAACTGTATTGTTTTATAGCAGGCATGAAGGACATGATGGAATTATTCATATTAGAATATCTAAAAGTGTTGTTTTTCTTTTTATCTTGACTCATGGGTTTCAACAAGCTCTTGAAACATCAGTGCAGCCATATCTGGGAACCGTTCATCCTTACTTGTAATGGGCACTAAACAAAAGTGGTTTTAAAAGTGATCCCTCTATGACAAGGTACCGGTATAGGTTACCATTTTCTCTCTAAAATCAGCTGCTAATCTCCAAACATTTGGAATTCTTTTGATCTAATTTATCTATTATTTTATTGATGCTGTGGTGTGAAGAAAAGGTATATTGATTTTAAACTGGAAACTACATCAACGGAGATCTGTGAAGTCTGAAGATTTCTCACACTTTCACTATGAGACTCAAAATTCTGACCTTTTCTTTGCTCTCATGCCACATTGTTATTTTCTTACATCATGTAAAACATATTTAAACTCCTGATGTCACTGAACAACATTGACCAGCAATGTCTTTAAAGTACATTGTTGGAGGTTGAGGACTGTATGAGAAACACAAGACTTTTGTCACCTTGAACTACATTTTTTTAACAATAATGTATGTTTATACTGGCTAAAATCACAATGTCTGTTTTTATTTACTTTATTTAAATGTCAGAGAGTAGGTTTGATCCCAAACACTCATTGTTCACATGTTGCATCCTTGGCTTTAGCTACCGACCTGGCCTGAATGTTGAAATTTAATTTGGAAAAGGGTAACAAATTTATCAGATATTAAATATAGAGACGATAAAGCAGAATTCAAGAACCATGTATTTGACACAGTACATATGTGAATTCCATCTGTTAATGCAAGGCACTGGAGCAGATCATCTATAACTGACAGTAAATAACTGGTATTTTAAAAACATTAACCCCAAGCTGAGCACCTTCTCCATTGATGAAGAAAGCAACAAATCTTGTGTAGTGGCTAAATACCTTTTCTTCAAAAATCAAACATTTTCCTTGCCACTCTTGCAGGACGTGAAGGTTTTGACTCTCTCAGCTTGGTTTAAAAACTTACGGGAACCGATGTAAAATATGACTTCAGTTTGATTACGAACGTCAAACTTACAGAAAATTGCCAGCATAAAGCAAAACATTAACTTTACATTAAGTATAAACCAAAACTTGTACCTTACGCTCAAATAACTGTTGCTCCTTGCCCTGCTCCATTACCTTTCTCATGTACTATAAAACCTAATGTTAATAAACACAATTTCTATATGGCTCTAATATCTTGTTTTTCCATTTTAGGTGTTGATAGGAATGTGTTAGAGGTATCACTATCAACTTTCCATGCCTTTATTGTCAGGATTTGAAGTTCTGTTGAGATTGGTTTTGCTTCTGTTTTTAATTTTTGTATTTCCTTGAGGTTAGGAGATTATTAAGAACTAACTGTATCTATCTACTGTGATGGACTGGCGACCTCTCTGGGGTGTACCCTGCCTCTCGCCCATTGTAAAGCCGGGACAGGCCCCCCTTCGTGAGCCTGTTTGGAATAAGCGATCTATAAAATGGATGCACTTGTTTATCAAGCTTGTAGCCTTTTATTTAGCATGTATTCATTTTCAAGGTTTTATGTATATGAACATGGTTTAAAAATTCAATTCAACGAGACAGATACAACTTCAGATGGGAAACAACACCACGTAACACTTTGACACTATTTATTGACTAAAACAAAGATGCAGAAACAGTTTTAATGCAATAAGCTAGTATGTTCTCTTAATCAAATGTATGTCAGCACAAGTCATCAACATCTACAGGGGTTGGACAATGAAACTGAAACACCTGGTTTTGGACCACAATACTTTATTAGTATGGTGTAGGGCCTCCTTTTGCGGCCAATACAGCGTCAATTCGTCTTGGGAATGACATATACAAGTCCTGCACAGTGGTCAGAGGGATTTTAATTCATTCTTCTTGCAGGATAGTGGCCAGGTCACAACGTGATGCTGGTGGAGGAAAATGTTTCCAGACTCGCTCCTCCAAAACACCCCAAAGTGGCTCAATAATATTTAGATCTGGTGATTGTGCATGCCATGGGAGATGTTCAACATCACTTTCAGGTTCATCAAACCAATCTTTCACCAGTCTTGCTGTGTGTTTTGGTGCATTGTCATCCTGATACACGGCACCTCCTTCAGGATACAGTGTTTGAACCTTTGGATGCACATGGTCCTCCAGAATGGTTCGGTAGTCCTTGGCAGTGACGTGCCCATCTAGCACAAGTATGGGGCCAAGGGAATACCATGATATGGCAGCCCAAACCATCACTGATCCACCCCCATGCTTCACTCTGGGCATGCAACAGTCTGGGTGGTACACTTCTTTGGGGCTTCTCCACACCGTAACTTTCCCGGATGTGGGGAAAACAGTAAAGGCGGACTCATCAGAGAACAATAAATGTTTCACATTGTCCACATCCCAAGATTTGCGCTCCTAGCACCATTGAAACCGACGTTTGGCATTGGCACGAGTGACCAAAGGTTTGGATATAGCAGCCCGGCCGTGTATATTGACCCTGTGGAGCTCCCGACGGACAGTTTTGGTGGAAACAGGAGAGTAGAGGAGCACATTAAATTCTGCTCTGATTTCGGCAGCCGTGGTTTTATGTTTTTTGGATACAATCTGGGTTAGCACCCGAACATCCCTTTCAGCTTCCTCTTGCATACACAGTTAATCCTGTTGGATGTGGTTCGTCCTTCTTGGTGGTATGCTGACATTACCCTGGATACCGTGGCTCTTGATACATCACAAAGACTTTCTGTCTTGGTCACAGATGCGCCAGCAAGACGTGCACCAACAATTGGTCCTCTTTTGAACTCTTGTATGTCACCCATAATGTTGTGTGCATTGCAATATTTTGAGCAAAACTGTGCTCTTACCCTGCTAATTGGACCTTCACAGTCTGCTCTTATTGGTTCAATGTGCAATTAATGAAGATTGGCCACCAGGCTGGTCAAATTTAGCCATGAAACCTCCCATACTAAAATGAGAGGTGTTTCAGTTTCATTGTCCAACCCCTGTATAAGCGTCTCTGTAAAAGCAGAGGTTTATTAAGTACTTTGCTAGAGTATTAACAGAAGCTAATATTGATGCCCATGAATCTGAGAAGAGTTCTAAAAAATATTTTTCAAGACTGGAAGATAGTTACCAAGGTCTTCCAAGGTCTGTACATCTTGTACAGCTCACCTCAATGTCAGGACCTTGTGTTGCTTAGTGAATCTGCAAAAAACCCCAAGGTCTACATCTCAGACTCTACTTACCTCAATCAACCTCCATTCATCCATTTTCTATACTATTTATTCTTTGTAGGATCACGGTCATCCAAACTGTCATTGGTCAAGAGGCCGGGTACTTTCTGGACACATGGTCAGTACATAACAGGGCCACACTGACACGACCAAATACACAATCAGCCACACTCCCTCCTACAGAAGATTTAGAGTCAATGACAGTGGCGGCTGGTGAAAAAAAATCTTGATGGGGCTGGTGTGCCAATAGATTTCCCTGCCTAACCCAGTACATGCATTCAAGTTAAGTCGTAAAATTAGTACAATTCCACAATAATGATTTAATTCCCTTATCAGAATCAGCAGTTTACATATACAGTTAACCATTTGAAGCTATATCAGGTATTATTTTGGAAAGGAACAGTATGAAATACAACCCTCAATTTTACTATTTGTCACCAAACACACAAAGTAGGCACACAGGTGGTTAGCTTAACACTGTTAGCTTAACACAGTTTTCCATATGATATTTCATGTTTCTTAGTTGATCAGAGAGGTGTTCTAAGTGTGTCTGTCCAGACTGTGTCCACGTCAAATCACTCCGGTCACTTTTAAAAGGATGTGGGAAAAACAAAAAAGTGCATGGCCGTCCCACCGGCTGTCAGCCAGGACTTACGCTGGAACCAGCTCCTGCTAAAGGGCCGGCTGTAGGACTAAGCTTTTTCATTGGTTCGCTGCGTTAAATGTATTTCGGGCTGTCAGGTCCCAGCTCCTTTACATTGAATTTTTCCACCGTTGTCCTTCTCACGAAAGGGTAAAGATCTCACTAAAGATCTCACTGACTTTTGTGAAAGCTGCTCTTCAACTGTCGTCAACATTTTTCAATTGGTTATTTCGCTGCACTTCTGGGGCGCTTGGGGCTAGCGCCCCAGAAGAGAAACGATACGTTCTGTTGGTGGAAATGCACTGTTGAATGAGAGTCAGTTGGTGGAAGTGTTGTTTTAATAATTCATATTACATGTAGCCACATATTATTAAGTAAAACTGACGTTGATAATACTTTAAAAATAAATATATATATTATAACTTTCCCCCTCCACATCTAGGGGGGGCAGCGCCCGAGCGCCCCCTATGGGCCAGCCGCCACTGGTCAATGACCTAATATGGATGTTATTGAACAGTGGGAGGAAGCCACAGGGAGAATCCACACACACCAGGAAAACAAAAAATGGAAGCCTGTTATTATGAGGTGACAGAAATTGCCACACTGCCGTGCAGCTCCTCAGTTAACACATAAGATCATGGTGTTCATGACAATTCAATCAAAGAAGACTGAATTAGCACATCTTGTTTGGAACGGGTGAAGCATACTACCCCTTTTCTGGTAGAATTACTTAGGTTTGTGAGTTAGCCAAAACATGACTGGAACAATCCCCTTTGGGAAAACAAATAACTGGACAATAGTTCCAAAGGCAGCAGCAACCGAATTCCCAAAGAAAAAAATAATCCCATTTTCGTAGTGGTGGAATGTAAAGAGAGCTTTGTCAAATGAATGTCCACAAACACAAATTAATTGTTGCTGTGTTGTAAAGGAGAGTGGACCCCCCTCCTCTGCTACTTTTAGAGTGATTGATCATGATGTATGAAAAATTGAGGAGCATATCATAAACCTGTTGCAGACAAAGGTGGTTTCAAGAGCTTTAAAGTTTGAAGTTGTATGAAATTTGTCACAATGTGTATTGGTTTGGGGGTTTTTCACATATATAGTAATGCAGCGTTTACCTGATTATAAGACCTGGTAAGGTCCAAATGTTTTATCTTTCCATGAAAGACACTTATTGCTGGTCTGAGGTCAAAATAAAAACATACAATAAGTGTGTGTTCAGCAACGCTATTAAATGTTTCTAAAACTTATGAGCAGAGGTTTATGATTTATAGTTGATATCAGGGTGAAAGCTTTGAGGTGTATTGTTTGAGACAGCATGTATTGTCAGATTTTTCACTTTATTACAAATTTCATCTTGAGGTAGCTAAGTGAGAATACGTATATATAGTGACAATAAGGTAGTTAGAGATATAAGCAGGAATACATATTGTTTAAGGAGTCAAGGAGAGATCTTTTTTGTTATCAGGTCATTCTGATTCTGATGTTCACAGCCTTTTTGATTATGGAAAACAGAAAAAAAAAGATGAGATTCCACTGAAAAAGCTCTGCTTAGTGAGACAGTTGTTATGTGGTGTATTGGAGCGTTAAATCAGAATCACAATAAAGAATGTAGACAGTAAATGTACACAATAAAGACATGGTTTCCAATCACCTATTTCAAAACTCCAAATAGAGTTTTAAAATGACAGTGTATTATCGTGTGATCATATTCCAGCTTGATGGTATCTTTTACAGTTCAGATCTCTTCAAAAGATTGTGAGGATCTACACAAGTCTAACAATGGTGCATGGATTTCAATGAGGTGTGTTGAAGCAGGGAAGCATATAAAACCTGGAATACAGGGCCAACTGGCATTACTAATGACTCTTTTGAGTTGAATTTCATTGCATTCCTGTGCAACTTTACTTTGGCTTTTAACTCTACTATTAGAACTTGATTACTCTCCACACATTTGTAACAAGTCTATCTTGGTTAAAATAAATTGAAATATTGACACCATTTTTTACAGTTAAGGTTAGTTACTGGATGGCTGGCTGTTTTAATCGGATAATCAAAGAGATTAAATGATAAGCCAAGACCAACAACTGTATCACTTCACATGGAAGAATCTTTCTGATGTTGTGTTTTAACAGAATACTGTTGAATATGTTTAAATCACTGCTTGTTAGAAAAAGATAAAAAGATTTTTCAGCACTGTGTAATGCAGACTGGCATTGTTGATGAAGATCACAGGAGGAGTGTTTCTGTCTGAGGTTTAGTTGTACAGAACAGCCAAAGATGTTTTTGTTTTTTTATTAATCATGATCAAAGTGATCTTCCCCTCTGCTTTTACTGTCATCTTAGTCATCAACCTCTTAACATCTGGTTGCTGACATTGGTTCTCCAGTTTATCTATGGCCTCACTTGGGAGAAACATGAAGGACGTGTATCTACTCAATCGTACCACATGCTCAGTGGAGATTAACTCACTCAAACCCAAATTTGTATGCAAGGTTCAAACATGTCTGTCTATCCAGTCACCAGACGTTAAAAAAGGGAATAGATAAATGACAATATTAGAATATATACTCCATCTTGAAGTTTTGAAGAACGCCAGACTCCAAATTCCTGAGTATATTTTAGTATTGACACCAAAAACAATTTCAGAAAACACTTGTTTTTCATGTAAATCCAGCAGAAAACTATAGAAACAGAGAGCACAACAACTGTGTACCACTTGTATGCATGTTCGAAATAGCTTTGCAGTTCTGCACCCTCAGCACACTGTGCACAGATATTTGAGGCACAGGGTAATCACTCATAAGTCTGCCACAATGGAAAAAGACTGTGTTTACATCACAGCATCACTGATACATGTTACAAATGACTTTGTTTTTTACTGCCGCTAATGAAATCATCATGCATTTGCTTTCACAACACCATGAAAGATTATTCAGGTTTCTCTTGCTCCCAGTTGACTTGTGATAACTCAGTCTGTTTTTTGTTTTTTTTTCTCCAATCTGTGTTGCTGCAAACAAACACAGTGATGTATTTTAGTGTTCATACACTGTCACACAAGCTGGAAGATGGAAAACCTTTTCCCCAATCATTAGCCTTGTGCGTTGTCCTTTGCATGGTATGTGCTTTTGTAGGTGCTGTTTAAAGAGATAATACTTAATGTGTTGAGAAATAAAAACTGATTTTGGCAGCATGGCTGCACATGAATCAAAATTGGACCTGCACTAACAAACCGCTGCTGCTTTGTTTGCTCTGGACATTCATTACTCTAAATTTAAAGTATTGTTAGGCATCTATGCCTCTGCAAGTGAGAGAGAGTGCAGTAAAGTATAACAAGAAAAACAGTGAGAAAAGAATGGTGTCTAAAAAATAAAGAAAAGACTCCTTACAATTAGTGGTGACCTCATCACATATCATAAAAAAAGCAAAGTGCTGCTCAGTTCTTAACACTCCAAAGGTCCCAATTAAAAATGTTGACCATAGATTATCGATTTAATGTGTTTGTAAGTGTAACTTTAGGCCTCTGACCATTGTTTACTGTCAGCTGGCATCAGCTCTGTGTAAGGCCGGGAATCATACTGCGATGGAAAAAGACAAGCACCGTCGGCTAAGGCTGGATGGCTCATCAATAATGAGACTCCCCACTCTGGCAAGCTCCAAATATAGCCGTTTGGAAGGGTACAAGTTCAGATAAGAGCTGCAAATTTCTTATCTTAAAAGCCTCCAGCTCAAATGTTAATTCAAACTGCACTATTACTGACATCCATTGAGGTATCTGACAGAACACTTGTTTTTTCATTTGACAAAAAACTATAATAGAATTAGGAAGTAAATTACTGGATTTGAAGATGGTATTTTTACTAACACTGTATATTATGTGCAGCAATAATATGGCATACCCACACATTTTAAATCTTTAAGTTGCCTGACTAGAAAAATATGTTTTGAGGGTATTAGAAAAGTGTGTATATTAGTAACTGTCGGCAACTTAAATTGTTTCAGTTACAGCCCTAATGTTCTTCGCTGTTGGTGGTATGATCTGAGCCCTGAAATGGAATGCGGTCTTAATGCGGATTTAAATGTATTTTCTCAAAATCAGCTCATCAGTATACTCCAAAGCCAACAATAGTCCTAGTCCTGCGGCAATGTCTAACTGAGTCCAATGCTTATTTACTCTAAATCTAATGAATTACTGATGGATAGGCTCAAATGTTAATTGAATATGCTTGCTTGCCTGACACCGACATAAGGGATATAGATGTGTAGAATATCTATGTTGCCTGGATACTTTTTATGTTACTCCTTCAATCAGCCAAAATGCCCCCTTGTGCATTCCAAAGTATTTAATAACCTGGTTTGAGGCAGTGACACCAAAGTAAGTGATATCATACCTTGATTAAAGCATTTCATGCTGTAATCCTCATAGATGAACATAAAGGGCTTTAGAAATCTGCACTCAAAATCATGTTTTATAGGAGGACAAAGGCTGTGTATGAGCGTGGAGAATATTAACTAATGAAGTCTGACTCCTGTGCTCGAATCGGTTATGTGGCATCATGAGGACTTATTATTGATTAATGTGGCTTTCGCAGTCCCTTGAAGCTCTAATATGACATGCATATTTTATCTCTTAAGGTCTTTCCAACAACCAATGGTGCTGTGAAGACTTGTATCGTTGTAACCCAGTTTGTGCAAAATGTAAAGAACGAAGCAGTTGTACTCACTTCACACTAATGAATGATATACATGGGGCTCTTTTTGGAATATTTTTCACATGAAGATGAAGGATAATAAGGGAGATTTCTTTGTAAATTGTTCAAACATGTCTTTAGATATTTTCATTCAAATACAAGAAGTGAGAAAAACAAAAGAAAGACCATGGATTTTCTTCAGAGAGACTAAGGACGCTGGCATATTTCTTTTGAGAAAAAGAAACTGAGTAATGTTGGATGTAAAACATTATATTGACTTAAAGCTTGCTCCACTGAGATAGGCTCTGCCTTCATACAATGCTTAAACTCTTCAATTATACATTCAAATGGTTTTCAATGCATGGTATCAATGAGCTCTCACCCAGTGAATGCAGCACTTTGCACAGATGGAGCACAATGGCTTGTCAAAATAACCTCTTATATCAATTGGAGGGAGAGCAAGACAGTTTCAAAGCACATACAGGCTTAGAAAATGTAAGAAAGAAAGAAAGAAATTGAGATTTAGATTCTAAAAGAACGCCTGACATCCACGCAAGCACTATAAAGATCCCTTGGAGCAGATTTACAATCTGGAGGGAAATATGCATGTGGTCACAAAACATATATTTCCCACCTGTGAGTATGTCCAGTTCTATGAGCAATGTCCTAAAAGTGTTCTGATTAACGTGTATGTGTTATATAAGCAAATGCTGGCAGGATTAGACGCCTAAACATTATATGTATCTGAGTTCTTACTGTTATTGACTGAGAAGTTGACTTCTCTCCACCACAATGAGAAAGAAGTTTTAATAAATCTGTTCTCCTCTGTGTTGCCTTAATCGTTGCCTTATTGTGGCAGATGTTTTGACCAATGACAGCTGCCACCAACTTATTGCAGATCCACTCAAAAATCTGTTTGCATTGCTTGTATCTTGATTGATTGACTGATTTCATGACACAGTCTTCATATTCATAAAATCAGTAAATCACTGTTGGACAACATAAGCAGCACATGAACATGAACTTACTAGTCAGCTTTTGTTCTCTCAACACATGAACAAGTAACATGATTCATATCAAACCCCCCTGCTCCCCAGGAGGCCTTACATGAGCCACAACCCATGCCAGTTTATCCAAACCATAAGGCGATCTCAGTACATGCCAAAGAACCATTTTGAGAGATCCTATAGGCTATAGTAAAACAATGGTACCTTATCCTTTAGCAGCGGCCCCCCTTGTACTTCATCAATTGTCCAAACATTGTTATATTACACCGTGCTGCCTCAAATTTGTGTTAGCTGACTTCTCAGCTCATTAGGCAACCAGAAAAATGGAACTATTCCACCTACATTGAGACCGACCACAGACTGGGAGACGATAGAAAAAAAGCATTTGCTCAATGATGCCGTAACCACATTCACCTGCCATGAGAAACAATGAACTGAAACAAGCTTGAATCTACTCTAGGTGGGTTTAACAGTATCAGTATTAAGTGAGATACATCTCAAATGACCTTACAGCGCTCATAAATTGCTCAGCTGTGCAGCCTAAGCCAGTGCAGCACAGGTTCAAGTTGATGCAGCACACCAGAGGAAACGTTGCCACCAGGAGGAGCCAAAGCAATCACATCTGGGAGCTCTCTGATTCTCAAAATGAAAGATAATTATTTGAAAAAAGAAAAACCCATAGAACTGCTGATCAATGATAAAAACAATGGGGATAGCTGAGAAAAGGCATACAAGGGAAAAAAAACATACAGATAAAAGTGAACAGTGTGTCAATTAGGATAAATGACATGAACACAGCACAATCTTAAATATGCATCACTTAACAGCCACGGTAGAGTTCATCTCCAATGGTTGAAATCATATGTTCTCCCTTTTCATACGACATAAGCTGCTGATGCACAAAACCATCACCTGTGCAGTAAGCCACATACAGGCCAGCCAGAGAATCATAAAGTGTTGCATTCTGCTCATGAGTGAAAGTTACAGCTTGTCGAGCAAGATCAGATGAAAGTTACAACATGTATATAGGGTCATTTTGCATTGATGTAGAGAATGAACTGAATATGTAAATATAAACACATAAATATTTATTATATGTGGGTTAAAATTTCTTGATAAGATAATTTCATTGGATGCTCTGTTCAGATCCGCAGAAACTCAAAGCATAACAACTAGGATAGCTGGTGTTTATGCTTTACATGTTGAGTTTCAATTCGATAAAACTCTTCGTAAGCAAGAGAAACATAAATATTTCCTTCCTGCGATACTACTATATTTGTGAAAAGTCTGACCATTGAGTTTGCCACTGTCATTTAAAATCAGTAAAAGTCAGCACATCAGTTGTTGGGAAAATACTAGTGAGACATAAATGTCTTAACTTGCTTCTGGCATTAGCAGTCACATTACTCAAAGGCTTATGCTGCTGATGAGAGCTTGATTAAATCGTCTCCGTCTCTATATTTGCACGGTCTCTTTTCCTGGTCTGTAGCTGCTTTCCTGGATTACAATGAGGATGGTTGGAGTGGACAGCCAATGGGTAAGTTTCTGGAGCAAAGCAGCCCTGAGAAAAGTGAAGTTTTTATCTGCAATATTTGAACAAAACAGACCGTGTGGTATCTAATCAGAAACATTAAAGAACCTTCTTATAGCCACATGAAAGTATAAAATAGAACATAAAGCTCCACTTATCTGAATTGTGATAAATCCAGATGGTCAAATGACCAAGGGCAATGGAAAAGAAATGTCTGTGAAGACCAAAGAGTGCCCTCGCAGCTCGCAGCTCCTTTTGGCGTTTTTTCAGCTTATTGTTTTGGTTTCACAGCCTGCAGCTCCAATGTGCACACTGCACTCTCTTGATTAGAAACATGGCTGAAAATCAATGTTTCCAAAGATAAGTTCCAAACAAACAACAAACAAAATATCTGGTTAATGAGATATTGTACTTCTCTAAAGGTTTAATGGCAACAGAAAAAGTGAGTGATGATGTTTTGGGGACATGAAAATGAAAAGAAATAAATGTTAATGTCACTCTTGGTCTAATGGATGTGAAATTTAAAGCTCTTTTAGTTTTTTCAGCTGTTAACTCATTTGTGTTGGTGCTATAGGCTCCCTATACATTTTCAAAGCCTGTTATCCTTTACAGGCTGCAGAAACAATAGATTTATAATCCTTAGCTTGCAACTCGGGCCTGAAGCACTCTCTAAAGATAGAAATTAGCCCACTTGTTGCATCAGTTCCTTATCAGTTAAACTTCCCTTCTTCTTTAAACGAATGATAACAAAATAACACTGTTCAGTTTAAAGGAATTAAGACCCATTTTCTACAACTAACCTTTATTTTGTTTGTTTTGTTTTGTTAATGTCATCACATGCCAGAGAGAGCTATCAGAGAGAAAAGACATTTGGAAATTTTTCCTTGTCATGGATGAGCAACGTCAGAGAAAACAAACACAGAAGCTACTGCTTGTGAAATGCCCCAATGCTTGTGTGACTAATTCAGGAAACAACAGAGACAGGAGACAAGTTTGGCACCATGTCGAATCTCTGTGGAAGGTGAGGATTTACAGTGCATACATAACTTATTTTCAATTTTTTCCATATTTTGTTTTTGTGCCCGCCTTTTCTTGAAATGCATAAACTGAGTTTGTATTCAAGAATCATTTGAAAAATTAGGAAATTGTTTATTTTCCTTTTTTTTATCTCTTCTGAATTTAATCATTGAGTTAGCGGCATGTGTTTTACAGACTGCCAGGGATGAGGATCGCTTGGGTTTGACGTCAGCTCCATGTTCCTCCAGACCACATGTTGAAGAGTTCTTGGGCAAGGCCCTGAACCCTAAGTTGCCTACTGGTTGCATCTGGTGTACCCACTGGTGCAACCAGTGTGTGAATGTGTGTGTGAATGACATGCAGTGTAAAGTGCTTTGAGTAATCAGCTTGACTAAAAGAGTGCTATATATATATATATATATATATATATATGTGTGTGTGTGTGTGTGTGTCCATGTATGTATATAAAACATAGTAAGTTATAGTGTAAGCTAACCCCATAAGTTATCAAAAATGAGGGGCAGATCTGATGTGCATCTGGAGAAGCAATGTCATTTCAATAAAGATTTTTTTTTTATTGGTGCATCAGAGGACTTCAAATTCGCAAAGAAAATTATTTTTTCTCTTCCATTGGTCCTGTGGCCAACAATGGGCACAATGTTTGAATGTTACAGTAAGTGTTTAACACTTGCAAATAGCCTACTGTATTTCTCATGAGCATGATCTGTTGGACAGTCATTTTGTGTTATTGTTATATTGTAAATACTGATGAGTACATGGTTGAAAGACAACAGTAACATGTCATTTTACGAATAGATTTAGATAAACTGAGTATTTAGAAGGCTATACAGACATAACCCACCCCTGTGACATTTTTTTCCTTCTCCCTTTTCCCTTTGTGGTTTTGCCTTGTAACCCTCAACATTTTCCCCTGTCTACAAAGCTGCTTCACGACTAACTGTCGCTTTCTCCTTCGGACACCGTTTTGCCTGCCTCATGCCACAATTTTCCAAACCTTGATTGAAAATTAACCAGAATCTCTGTTTGCCTGTACGTGTAATATTTCAGGTTCCAGCTTTCCTTTGAGTTCTGCATAAAATATGTATCTTTATGTATTTTATTTATGTAAACTGAACCACCCCGCGTGCTAAGGCATTAGCGTTGCAGCCAGAGAGTCGCCAGTTCAAATCCCAGCTTCATTGCATACTGTCTTTGTGCGGCGAGGCAAGACACATAATCCAACCTGCCCGTGTATGGCTGTGATAGTGTAACTGTGGTAGTCTGGATGGACCTTGGGTACAGAATGACGCTTCCCCACAAAATGGAGTGAATGAACAAGGCGTTAAATTGAACAGCGTCTTTGAGTGTTTGGAAAAGTGCTTTACAAGGCTAATGTAATTATTACAGTTATTATCATCATACAGTTGGTGTTATTGTCCTGTCCAATCTATTTGGAAAATTTCCAAGATTGCTCTGGACTGAACTAAGTTAAAACAGACTGTGGAAATCTTTTTTTTTCAAGATTGAAAAAATCCAAGTACTTTGAATTGAATTTGCTTAACCAAATGTACTCTTTCAACCCTCTGTCTTGCCCCCCAAATCTTTCTAAACCATGGGAAATCATATCTCCAATTGTCTCTAGCAGGGCGGCACAATGGTGTGGTGTGCACCATCGCCTCACAGCTGGAGGGTTCTGGGTTCAATTCCCCAGGTGAACCAGGACCTTTCTGTGTGGAGTTTGTGTCTGCTTGGGTCCTCTCCAGGTTCTTCCTCCTGGTCGAGGTCCACCCAAAATGAAAGAAATCAACGTAAAACCACCCGACGTAGGTGACACTTAAGTGAAGACGGCCCCCCAGGACACAGCAAACAAAGAAAGGTGGGACCACGCCACCCGAGCACCACCAGTCCCTGATGCATTCTAAGGCCTCTAACTGACACTGCATTCTCCCAACCTCAAGGCTCAACCCGGAGCTTATTTCCCTCAAGCTGTCACGCCAGGGTTTTTTGGTTTGTTTTTTTTCATATCCTTGAATAGTCATTTCCTGTTTTATCCTGAAATTATGATTCCCCTCTTGTTTCTGGTTACTTGCCCTTCTTCTTGTGCCACTTGTTCCTCGTTTCCCCTCGTGTGTACTTAAAGTCTGCGTCGCCCCTTGTCTTGTGCCAGATCCTTGTCAATTATCATTTGTCAATCATCATTACCACATCGGTCGTCAACCGTCAACATCTTGCCATTGTCATGTCATGTGTCATGTCCTCCATGGTTTCTGCATTATTAACATTTATTTTGGGAGTTTTCCCTCCATTTTGGTTTTAGTCATTATCCAGAAAGTGCTGCATTTTTTTTGTAGTCCATGATTTAATTTTTTTCCCTTGAGTTGTCTCCCTTCCTGGTCCTGCATTTAGATCGTTACCCCATCAAACTGTGACAGAAGGATCTGACCATAGCATGGATCCAGCAGGTTGTCCCACCCTGGAGGACTTACCGGCGTTTCAGGGAGTATTCAACGTTTTTTGCCAGGCCATTAATGGTGACGCAGACCCGAAAGAGAAGGCACTGAGACTCCATTTTCCCAGTGTGGTGGTGGTGTATGATGCGCAACCCATCTCCTGCATCCCAGCAGGGGTTCCGCCTGTTCAAATTCATGAGGGAGCCCATGGGTGCTGGCCTGGCCAGGTCCACGTCCATGGGCGCGATGTGAAAGTAAACCCAAACGTATGCTGCCATAAAAATGGACCAGACTCAGTGAGTTCCCTAAATTGAAAAATGAAACACTGAAATGTAATCAATTGTTTAATTTCATAGAAACTTTTATTGACAATGGTAACTTAAGATTTTGGGCTAGCATGCAGCCCAGAATGTGTTAAGTTTTCATATTTGAACAGGAGGTCCTATTAGAATAACTCTCTTGTGATTCAATCACCGTGTTAGCACCAAAAAAAATTCCCATTGTGGACAAATGTAGTTCTGGGGCCATACTTCAGGGGTCACACTCAAAATGACTGACAAATATTAGTGGATGAAATGCAATGAGGCAGAAATAGTCTAGAGGGGAGGTGTTTGCTTCATAAGAAGTTTCCTGGCAGCTTAGACGTTTTTTTTTTACAGTATAAGAGCGATGTTTCAGGGTCAGGGGTACTCTCGTTAAAGCTTCTTGGATCAGCTGGAATTTTGTGAGTTTCTACCTCTTCAGAACCTAGAAGTGAGAGCTACATGGAAGAGTTTTTCCATTTTTTTCCCGCATTGAGTTGATAAACATATTCTGTTCAAACTAAACTCTACAGTAATTTTGGAATTTTTCAGAGACATTGCGGATCAAATAAATTGGTTCAATTAACCAATTTTAGAGCAGATCAAGAACCTCAATATGTTAAATTTATATCTTTTACCACTAATAGTCTGAATCAATGTTGATTTTTATGTTATACACACAAATAATATTTTTTTGTTTGAATTTACAAAAGCAATTCTACTTCATATGACAGACCCATATCCTCCCATCCTGCATCCATCCATTGTTCATAGTGCTTATTCCTAGTAGGGTCAAAGAGGGGCTGGATCCCATCCAAGCTGACAATATGCGTGATAAAGAGTACACCCTGGACAGGCTGCCAGTACATCACAGGGCCACACATCAGACAAACATACTCACACTCTCTCCTGGGTCAATTTAGTCTTCAGTCAAACTCTCAACACACATGCCATGTCTTTTGTTTGTCTGTATGTATGTGAAATATTCAATGAAGGGACTGGTCAGAAGCTCTCAGCAGTTGGAGCAAGACAAAAAAGAAATAGAGATTAATAAATATCTCATCTAAACAGTGATGTGAAAATAATTCATCTTCACGTTCTGTTAGACTCAAACGTCATGTTATATTCCTGTTTGTTTTAGTTTTGTGGGTCACTATTGGTTTGTAAAAAGCTTGAATTTTCTCGGTTTAATTGTCCTGTGCCTTCTTTGATTCATGTGTTTTTATTGTGGTTCGTGTTCCTCGTTTCATGCGTCCTCCTGTATCTACACCAGCTTTACTTTATTCAGTTTCCATGTTCCTTAACTCTCCAAATTTGTTATGTCACTGTCCTTTGCAGTGTCTCTGTGTCTTATCTATGGTTTTCTTGGTCTTTAAAGTTCTAGAATTTTGGACTTGTTTGTTAATTTCTGTTCACTTTTTTTTTTATCCGGGACTGCCTCACTTTTTTTGGGAGGAACTCATCAGTAAGAGCTTGTTCCCTGATGGTGCTACTGGCACAATACAGATAAGCAGACTTAATCATTGGTGCTGAATCATATTAAGTATAATTTTAAACTAGTAAGCTCGTTTTATTTTAGTAATGCAGGTATCTGAAAGCATGAGATGATGGTTCAATCACAGATTTATGCATACTGTCTTTCAGTGAGTAATGACCAGCTTAGAATTTTTGTTACTTTTTACAAGTAATAAGGATCCAACCAAAAGTGATAATTGAGGCAATTCCAATGCCAAAATATATTGAAAAAAAAAGGGCACATCTTTAATCAATTTAAGGTCAATAGTCATTAAATCCTTATCATTTTTTTTGTGCAGCTCTGGACATATGAAAGGATTATTTTCTTTTTTCTTTTTTTACAGAGAATATCTTTTCCCATGAGTATGTGCTTTCTAGTAGTGTCACTGTATAGGAGGAGCTGTAGCATCATAAAGCAGGATGAAAGTAGAGAGCTCCTACTCTGAAATGTAATTAAATCTGCCCTTGCTGTCATGACTCCGGCAGACTCTCCACTTCATCTGCAAATGAATGTGTAAAAAGAGAAAATAAATTATGAACGGAAATGTTCAGGCTTGAAGGTGGAGTTGCTGTGACATGTACACTGGTCACAGCCAGAAAAAGTTGGAGCTGGGAATAATGACATCACGTTTGGCTTTGGAAACAGTTTCACGTGCATGATCATAGTACTGTTTGGGGCTGAAGTTAGTGCCTGATTAAAGTATGGTTATATGACAGGTTTTGTCCTCCATGGTGGATTTCTTGAATGTACTTAGCCCACAAAACAGCGTTTGAAAATGGCACATTATCAAATTTCAAATGGTCTCATGATGAATGAGACATTGACCATTACTTAAGAATTCTCAGTCTAATGCATCTCCTTGAGCTGTTGGCCTTGAGCAGAGATCCTTTTTTAATTTATTCTGTGATAGCTCTTAGCAACACATTCACTTTCTCTGAGATGTAATAAAAATTCATAGCAGACACAATCCAACCCACAGGCCTGCAAATTGGCACATAAAACATAACTTTACATCATGGAATGGACAGTTTCATCAAGGCTTTCCTCCAGGCTCTCAGATACAATCCCATTGGGTGTTTGTCCATTTAAGCCCAAATTAGTAATTAGTGTAGAATTAATTAATATAAATTTACAAAAAACACGATCATTCACACGCTATTCACAGCCATTTCAAGTCTCAAACCTAACTGATACTCATTATATTGTATGGTATTGAAATTTGAAATAAATTAAATGATCGAAATGATTCAATCATTCCTGACTTCACACTTAATGTTAACTGTTTTATCAATTGGATTTCCAGGGTTTTAAAAAGTACAAAAAATTATTTGGAGCACTTAACATGAGAAGAGTTTGTAGAAATATCTTTACTGAGGATAGCTAAGCTACAGTTACTTATTCTTAGCCAACCTTAAATAAATGGCAAACATCTTAACTTCACTTTGGTCTATTGACCACTGTGATCTATTTGTGAATGAAAAATCTAATTCACAACAAAAATATTTTTTTTTATCTGGCATGAATAAACCAGATTTCATACTATTATTATATTTCAGCTTTTGTATCCAATGACACAATCTGGAGTTTAATCGACTCAAATTTACCAGAAATATATCTTAAAAACTGTCTGGTTCAATAATATCAGTGTTTATGGCAATATTAAAGGTAGTTTTTTGTATTTTTTATGTGAATTAACAACTGTGCTCACAAATACTTGCACAAGCGTTCCATAGAGGATTCCATGTCAAGTTTATATTATCTTCAACGCTGATTGCTTTGAAATGACATTTGCAAACTATTTCATCTCCGGGTGGAAGGAGACCTTTAAAAAAAAAAAAAACTTTCATTAATAAGAACCTCCTCTTTCAGTTTACACCTCCCAGCAAGACTTGTCATATACCAGATTTGAAGGGCGTTCACTCAATGCACTAATTTTGCAAGAACATTCATAAAAGACACAAATGACAGGAAACAATTTTATTCAATAGTGTAACATTATGTTTTGTTTTTCAACAGATCTGAAAGAAAAAAAATTATGAAATTGATGGCATTTCCCCTTCCATTATTTATATACACTTAAAGCGGACTGACTTTTCCATTGGAGTTGTTGGCGTAAGCGTAAGCTGGCGTAAGCGTAGCGGTAAGCGTATCGACCCATTTCCGTTTCCGGTGTTAGCGGTGTTTGTGTGGTGGTAGCGCTTTTTTCTCTGCTCTCGCTAACTACCATATAACGTAATTATATTTCAGTAAGTTTGCCTAAGCACCAATAGTTCTTTCCATCTTGGGTGACTGCTGTTCTGTCTTATAGCGGATGTAACAAAGGTTCCGGTGGCTCTACCGTACTTTTGTTTAGCCGTTAGCGACTTTAACAGCTAGCGATGGCTTCTCCCTCTCGCTCTCCTGCTCTTTCTTGCTCGGTGTGTCTGATGTTTAGTTACTCCTCTGCCTCCTTTAACGGTAGTGGTATGTGTAACAAGTGTAGTTTATTTCTAGACATGGAGGCGAGGCTCAGTGCGTTAGAAGCTCGGCTCCGCACCGTAGTAGAGCAGCCCTTAGCTTGGCTAGCTAAGTGTAGCCAGTCCCAGGTAGTCGGTGCGGACCGACCTGAGTTAGCTGATAGCCGTCCCCCCCCCTCCCCCCCCTCCGGCCTCTCCTGAGCAGCCAGGAAAAGGAAGATGGGTGGCTGTCCGAGGGAGGAATAGCCGTAAAAAGTCTAAGCACCTAGTGTCCCCTCAATCTGTTCAAGTAGCTAACAGATTTTCCCCACTCAGCGAGCCACCCGCTGAGAAGCCTACCCTAGTAATAGGTAGCTCGATTCTGAGGAATGTGAAGCTGAACACCCCAGGGAGTGTAGTTAAGTGTATTCCTGGGGCCAGAGCGGGCGACATTGAGTCTTATTTGAAACTTCTGGCTAAGGGTAGACGTAGATACAGTAAGATTGTTATCCACGTAGGCGTTAATGACTCCCGGTTACGTCAGTCAGAAGTCACTAAGTTAAATGTGGAGTCAGTTTGTAGATATGCTAGAACAATGTCGGACACCGTAGTTTTCTCTGGCCCCTTGCCCAACCTGGTTAGTGATGACATGTTTAGCCGCATGTCATCTTTCCGTCGATGGCTGGCGAGGTGGTGCCCAGCCAATGATGTGGTCTTTGTGGATCACTGGCAGTCTTTCTGGGGAAGACGTGGCCTGATTAGGAGAGACGGCATCCATCCCACGGGGGAGGGAGCCGCTCTCATTTCTAGAAACCTAGCCAACATTGTTAGCAGACTAGATCGGTGACAGTCCAGGGTTGAGAGGAGGAAGCGGAGTTGTAATGTAACCCTCTTCTCTGCTCCTCCATTCCAGGAGTTATTTAGTGAAAAACCTATAGAGACGGTGTCTGTCCCCCGGTCATTTAAATTTTTTAAATTAAGGGTAAACAGAGGAGTTGTCTATAGAAACCTCATAAAAGTTAAAACCACAAGAGAAATAGTGCATGCAAATAAGAGAGTAAAATGTGGACTCTTGAATATCAGATCTCTCTCTTCTAAAGGTGTGCTTGTAAATGAACTCATATCAGATTATAAGATTGATTTATTTTGTCTTACTGAAACCTGGCTGGGTGATGGAGAATATGTGAGCCTAAATGAATCCACCCCTCCCAGTCACAGGAATACTCACATTCCTCGAAGCACAGGTCGAGGAGGTGGAGTTGCAGCTATCTTTGACTCCAGTCTTGTAATCAGCTCTAAAGCTAAATTGAACTATAACTCTTTTGAAAGCCTTGTTCTGAGTCTTTCCCACCCAAGCTGGAAATCACTGCAACCTATTCTATTTATTATAGTGTACCGACCACCCGGTCCATACTCTGAATTCTTATCTGAATTTGCAGAGTTTTTGTCAACTTTAGTCCTTAAAACGGACAAAGTAATTATTGTAGGGGACTTTAATATCCATGTGGATGTTGAGAATGACAGCCTCAGTACTGCATTTATCTCTCTGTTAGATTCCATTGGCTTCTCTCAGAGTATTCATGAACTGACTCACTGTTTTAACCACACCCTTGATCTTGTTCTGGTGTATGGTATTGAAATTGAACATTTAATAGTGTTCCCACATAATCCGTCTTTATCTGACCACTGTTTGCTAACTTTTGAGCTTTTACTGCTGAATTACCCTCCACTGGGTAAAAATGTCTACTCAAGATGCCTGTCTGATAGTGCTATAGCTAAATTTAAGGATGTGATTCCATCAGCTCTACATCCATTATCAAGTCGTACAGAAACAGAGGACTCTTATGTTAATTTCAGTCCTTCCCAAGTTAATCATCTTGTTGATAGTGTTGAAGGCTCGCTGCGAACAGCTCTTAACGCTGTAGCCCCCCTAAAGAAGAAAATTCTTAAACAAAGACGGTTAGCTCCATGGTATACTAGTGAAACCCGCAAATTAAAGCAGATATCTCGGAAACTTGAGAAGAACTGGCGTTCAACCAAGCTGGAAAAGTCTCGTTTATCTTGGCAAGATAGTCTTAAAGCTTATAGGAAGGCCCTCCGTGATGCCAAAGCAGCATATTACTCGTCTTTAATTGAGGAAAATAGGAACAATCCCAGGTTTCTTTTCAGCACTGTTGCCAGGCTGACTGAGAGCCACAGCTCTATTGAATCAAGTATTCCAATAGCTCTCACTAGCCATGACTTCATGAGCTTCTTTAACGATAAAATTCTAGCTATCAGGAACAAAATCCACCAAGACTTGCCCTCCACTAGCATCGACTTATCCTTAAACTCAGTAACTGTAGGACCAGAACCAGTTATATGTTTTGACTGTTTTGCTTCCCTCAATCTTTGTCAACTAACTTCAATCATTTCTTCATCCAAACCTTCAACTTGCCTCTTGGATCCCATCCCGACTAGGTTGCTTAAAGAAGTCCTACCCTTAGTCGGTACTTCTCTGCTAGACGTGATCAATCTGTCCTTATTAACAGGCTATGTGCCACAGTACTTTAAAGTTGCTGTAATTAAGCCTCTTTTGAAAAAGCCTAACCTGGACCCAGATGTTTTAGCCAACTATAGACCTATATCCAACCTTCCATTCATCTCCAAGGTCCTGGAGAAAGCAGTAGCCAAACAGCTGTGTGACTATCTACATAGCAATAGCTTGTTTGAGGATTTTCAGTCAGGATTTAGAGCTCACCATAGCACAGAGACCGCACTGGTGAAAATTACTAATGACCTCCTAATGGCATCAGACAAAGGACTCGTCTCTGTCTTGGTTTTATTAGATCTTAGTGCTGCTTTTGACACCATTGACCATCAGATCCTACTACAGAGACTGGAACATTTCATCGGAATTAAAGGAGCCGTTCTAAGTTGGTTTAGGTCCTATTTATCAGATCGGTTTCAGTTTGTGCATGTTAACGATGAGTCCTCCATGCATGCCAGAGTTAGCCACGGAGTTCCGCAAGGATCCGTTCTCGGACCAATCCTCTTTACTTTATATATGCTTCCTTTAGGTAATATTATCAGGAAACACTCTATCAACTTTCATTGCTATGCAGATGATACTCAGTTATACCTATCGATCAAGCCAGATGAAACTCATCAGCTAGCTAAGCTTCAAATGTGCCTTCAGGATGTTAAAACCTGGATGACCTGCAATTTTCTAATGTTAAACTCAGCTAAAACTGAAGTTATTGTTCTAGGGCCTAAACACCTTCGTGACGCATTATCTAGAGATATAGTTTCCCTGGATGGCATCGCCCTGGCCTCCAGCACCACTGTGAGAAATCTTGGAGTTATCTTCGATCAGGACATGTCGTTTAACTCTCACATTAAGCAAATTTCAAGAACCGCCTTCTTTCACCTTCGTAATATTGCAAAAATTAGGAGCATCCTGTGTAAAAATGATGCAGAAAAACTAGTCCATGCATTTGTTACTTCTAGGCTGGATTACTGCAATTCCTTGTTATCAGGGTCTTCAAAAAAGTCCATTAAGACTCTTCAGCTGATCCAGAATGCTGCAGCACGTGTTCTTACAGGAACCAGAAAAAGAGATCATATTTCTCCTGTCTTGGCTTCTTTGCACTGGCTTCCTGTTAAATCCAGAATAGAATTTAAAATCCTTCTCCTTACGTATAAAGCTCTTCATGGTCAGGCCCCATCTTATCTTAAAGAGCTTTTAGTACCTTACTGCCCTACCAGAGAACTGCGCTCCCAGAATGAAGGGTTACTGGCAGTTCCTAGAGTCTTGAAAACTAGAATGGGCGCTAGAGCGTTCGGCTATCAGAGTCCTCTTTTGTGGAACCAGGTTCCAGTTTGGGTCCGGGAAGCAGACACCGTCTCTATATTTAAGAGTAGGCTTAAGACTTTCCTTTATGATAGAGCTTATAGTTAGAGTACGTCCACCCCTGGTTGTGCTGCTATAGGCCTAGACTGCCGGGGGATGCATCATGATGCACCGAGCTCCCCTTTCCTTTCTCTCTCTCCCTCCCGGTGCAACCTCATTCCATTAACAATGTTACTAACTGGACTCTCTCCCTTCCCCGTAGTCGTGTGCTTTCTCGTCCCCCTTCTCTCTTCTCTCTCTTCCTAACACTTTCTGCAGATATTCCTGGCTCTGGAGCTGTGGGGTCTGGATCTGTGGTTGGGAGTCTCCTCCTATCACTTCCTGCAGGTGTTCCTAGAGCTGTGGAGTCTGGATCTGTGGTTGGGAGTTTCCTGCTGCCCCCATGTTCCTGCTCATCATTAGCATTAATATCATTGCCATTTTTAATCTATTCTACGTGTTGCTGTGTTGGCTGCCCCTCTCTGCTCCTTCTGTCCTTCTCTCGCCCTCTCTCTCTCTCTTGCTCTCTCTTTCCCCTCACCCCCAACCGGCCGAGGCTTGGGGGCTTGGGGGCCATGGTTCTGCTCAAGGTTTCTGCCTGTTAAAAGGAAGTTTTTCCTTGCCTGTGTCGCCTAGTGCTTGCTCATGGTGGGAATTGTTGGGTTTCTGTAGTTAACTTCAGAGTAGGGTCTGACCTGCTCTGTTTGGAAAGCGCTGTGAGACAACTGTTGTTGTGATGTGGCGCTATATAAATAAAATTGAATTGAATTGAATTGAATTAATGTCACAGGGGGCTGAAGCCTATCCTTGTCATGTTCGGTTCCAGTTTACGGACCCACATGCACGAACACAACAGGAGACGCGTTTGCACACACTAATAAAGTTTATTGAACGGAGGGGAGTGGGTTGGGGAGAAAACACGGAGCAGGAGTCAGGAAGGGATCACCAGTTCAACCATAGGAGCGGATGGAAGTTCCTTTGGGGGGCAGCAACAGACCCAGGGCGGCGTGGAGAGGCAGCGAATCGTTGGAGGGCGGACAGGCAAGACAGACCGGGTGGGGAGCGAGTTGGCGGCTGACCCGTGGTCCGAAGCAACCGATCCACCGAACCTTTTCTTTAGAGAAAACTCCGGAGGACTCCAGGGAGACCTGACGAGAGGGAACAGGCACAGGAGGCAATTATTGCGTGAAGAAACACAGAAGGCCTTACTCGGGAACGCTTTGTTAACAAGGTAAACAAACTCTCAGGCAAGGAAGTGTCAGCTCGCCGCTTCTTAAATATTCCCAGTCTCCGTCAGCAAATGCGCCGCAGGTGTGTCCCCGGGTTCGACCGCACGCTTCCCCAGGGTCTCTGCTCCTAGGCGGCATCTGGTGGAGGAAGTGGGAAGCGGCAAGCTTCCAAAACAAAAAACAAACCACCCATCCTGACATTACCCCCCCCTCCACGGGGGGCGTCCCTGGCGGCCGAGAAGAGGTGGACGGCAGAGAGGCGGTGTAGTCCCTTATCAAAGAGGGGTCAAGAATAAAGGAACGGGGAACCCACGAATGTTCCTCCGCGCCGTAGCCCTCCCAGTCGACGAGGTACTGAAAACCACGACCTCGCCGACGGGAGTCCACAATCCAGCGGACGGAGTATGCCGGGTGACCATCCACATCCCGGGCGGGAGGAGGGGGTTCGGCCGGAGGGCAAAGGGGGCTCGACCGGACTGGTTTGACCTGGGAGACATGGAAGGTGGCATGAATACGTAGGGAGGGTGGCAGACGAAGACGCAGAACCGTCGGACTGACCACCGACAAAATCTCAAATGGGCCAATAAATCTAGGCGACAACTTCCTGGACAGGGACTTTAGGGGGATATCCTTAGTGGACAGCCAAACGTGTTGACCAGCTGTATAGACCGGGGCCGGTGTCCTCTTGCGGTCGGCCAGACGTTTGTTTCATGCGGCCGTGTGGTTGAGTGCAGTTACGGTCTCCCTCCAGACCTTACGGCAACGGCGGATATGATGCTGAACTGAGGTGACAGAAATCGCACCTTCGTCAACGGATAATAAAGGTGGTTGGTACCCCAGGGAGACCTCGAACGGAGATAACCCAGTAGCAGAAGAGATGTGGCTATTGTGGGCGTACTCGACCCAAGGGAGATGCTGAGCCCAGTCCTCGGGGTTGGAGGAGGAGATGCAGCGCAGGGTAGCCTCCATCTCCTGGTTCATTCTCTCGGTTTGCCCGTTGGTCTGGGGATAATAACCGGAAGAGAGAGCAGTCTTGGCACCCAATGCAGAACAGAACTGTTTCCAAACCTGTGATGTGAACTGGGGCCCCCGATCTGACAGGATTTCCTGAGGCAGACCATGTAGCTTGAAGACATGCTTAATCAATAACTGGGCGGTCTGAGCAGAGGTGGGAAGCTTGCGGAGAGGAATGAGATGGCAGGATTTCGAAAAGCGGTCAATGACAGTCAAAATAGTGGTCATACCTTTAGATGGAGGTAGCCCAGTAACGAAGTCTATGGCGATGTGTGACCAGGGCCTTTTGGGAGTAGGAAGGGGCTGTAACAAACCCGATGGAGGCTGGTGGGAAGACTTATTTCTCGAGCAGACGGGGCAGGCGAGAACAAACTCCTTAGCATCCTTGTGAACAGAGTCCCACCAAAACCTTCGATTAATTAGGCCGATAGTGCGACCTATACCTGGGTGCCCGGAGAATTTGGATGAGTGTATCCACTTTAGGAAGCGGGATCGGACAGAGGTAGGAACATAGATCCTCCCTTGGGGACAGGACTCGGGTGGAGGCTCCAGGCGTTGATATCCTCTACTTCCCATGTCACAACCCCTACAGTGCAACTAGGGGGTAACAACGGTGCTGGGCCCTTGTCTGAGTCGTCAGGCATGTAGAGTCTGGAAAGGGCATCCGGCTTGACGTTCTTGGATCCTGGGCAGTAGGAAATAGACAGGTTAAACCGGGAAAAGAATTCTGACCAGCGGGACTGTCGGGGGTTGTTCTGTTTAGCGGATTGCAAATATGAAAGGTTCCTATGGTCAGTCCAGACAACTACAGGATGTTCAGCTCCCTCCAGCCAGTGACGCTACTCCTCCAAGGCGAGCTTTATCGCCAACAACTCCCGATCTCCCACGTCATAGTTGCGTTCGGCTGGGGAGAGTCTGCGGGAGAAAAAGGCACAAGGGTGAGTGTCGTGATCTTGCGAAGAAACTTGGGACAGGACGGCCCCCACTCCAGAGTCTGATGCATCGACCTCCAGAATAAACTGCTTGGTTGGGTCTGGCTGGATGAGGATAGGAGCATTAGCAAACAATGATTTTAACCGTGCAAAAGCATCCTCTGCGTCGGGCGTAAAGGTAAACGTTGTCCTGGGGGATGTAAGAGCCGTCAGTGGAGAAGCCGTCTGGCTGTAGTTGCGTATAAAACGCCGGTAGAAATTGGCAAACCCAAGAAACCTTTGCAGTTGCTTCCGGGTTTCAGGTTTGGGCCACTCCAACACTGCTTTTATTTTATCCTCCGACGGTCTTACCTGTCCGCCCTCGAGCACATAGCCGAGGAAGGTGACTGAGGGTTGATGAAACTCACATTTTTCGGCTTTGACATAAAGCCGGTTCTCAAGGAGGCGCTGGAGAACTTGTCGGACATGCCGTTTGTGTTCCTTCAGGGTGCTGGAATAAATCAGAATATCGTCCAGATAGACAAATACAAAATCATTTATGAAGTCTATTAATACATCATTCACTAATGCTTGGAAGAAGGCGGGAGCGTTTGACAGGCCGAAGGGCATGACTAAATACTCATAGTGACCCATAGGTGTTTTGAAAGCGGCCTTCCATTCATTTCCTTCTCGAACCCGAAGGAGGTGGTAGGCATTTCTCAGATCCAGTTTGGTGAAAATGGTTGCTCCCTGAACGGGTTCGAAGGCAGAAGAGAGGAGTGGTAGTGGGTACTTGTTCTTAATGGTTATTTGATTCAGCCCTCTGTAGTCAATACACGGTCGTAGCGAGCCATCCTTTTTGCCAACAAAAACAAATCCTGCCCCTAGGGGTGAGGTGGATGTTCGGATGATACCTGCTGCTAGGGAGTCATTGATGTATTTCTCCAGGGTTTGGCGTTCGGGGCGGGAGATGTTATACAAGCGACTGTTGGGTAATGGGGCGCCAGGCAGAAGGTCGATGGCGCAGTCGTAGGGACGATGAGGGGGAAGTGACAGGGCCTTATCTTTATTGAATACGGGCGCCAGATCATGGTACTCAGCGGGTACAGAGGAAAGATCGGGGGATTCACTCTCAGAAGGATTCTTAGTCGGGGAGCTCGAGGGAATAGCTGAACGGAGGCAGGTGGAATGACAGTTAGACGACCAGGACTCTATGTGAGCTTTAACCCAGTTAATGTGAGGGTTATGGGCTAGTAACCAGTTAAATCCCAGAACAATGGGAGAACTGGCAGCACTGAACACAAAAAGGGATATTGATTCAGAATGATTACCTGAAACAACGAGACAGACTGGCTTAGTCCTGTGTGTGATGTGAGGTAATGCTTTACCGTTGAGGGCAGCAACTCGGAGGGGAACCGGTAGTGGTTCTACCTCGATGGACATCTGTTTGGCTAGAGTTGAATCAATTAGATTTTGTTCGCAGCCAGAGTCGATAAGTACTGACAGGGGAAGAGACGAGTGATTATTTATGAGAGTTGCGGGTAGGATGAGACGAGAATGGGTTGTGGGTGTTGGCTCCGACAGTCTTCTCGTCGTTACTGTCGGGCCGGGGAGTTTAAACGAACTTGACAGTTGGCAATAAAGTGGCCGGACTCACCACAGTACAGACAAAGACGTGAATGTAACCTCCTATGTCTCTCCTCCGGGGTTAAGCGAGTTCACCCCAGCTGCATGGGTTCTGGCTCAGGGAGCGGTGTCGATGCTGGAGATCCAGGAGGAATAGCAGGAAGGTTCTGAAAATGAGATCTAAAAGGAGGGTTACGACGGTCTCGTTCCCTGGCACGTGATCTGATGCGGTTATCTATCTTTATGGTGAGACTAATGAAATCTTCTAAAGTCTCTGGTTCATCTAGCGTGGCTAGTTCATCCTTTACTTGCTCATTCAGAGCGTGGAAATAAGCACTCTTTTGTGCGGCTGCGTCCCAACCAGATGCTGTAGCCTTAATTCTAAAGTCAATGGCGAATTCAGAAACTGTTCTTTGACCTTGCTTGAGAGTCCACAGCTCTCGGGAAACGGCAGTCTTATCGGTGTCACGGCAGAAAACCTGCTTAACCCTTGTATGGTCTTCGGGTCAAATTGACCCGTTTCCGATTTTTACAATAAGAAAAATGGTACAAGTATACATTTTTTCTACCTGAAACTCAATGGCCTTACCTTATTTTCTGTGATGAACATGTATAAACAAAAAAAAATATTTGAGCACACATGCTACTATACCCCACACATTTACATCCTTCGTATGGTCTTCGGGTCAGATTGACCCGCATACACAGAGACACACAAAAACATGCCCACAAGACACACAGACAAACAGAAACATGCCGACAGACACACACAGTCACAAACACACACACACGCATGCTTGTATGGGCACGCACACGCACGCACACGCACGCACACGCACGCACACACACACACGCACACACACACACACACACACACACACACACATAATGTTGCATTATTATAATCTAAGCAGTGAGAAGCTGTTTGCTCTCACTTTCCCGCACTCTTTCCCACTCTTTCCCGCACCCTCTTTCATGTGTCCACCTGTAAACCCCTTTTTTTCGAATGATTGTCCATAACATTTGATACATCAAAAAATTTTCTCGCACTATATTCCTCGCACCTGCCCATCAAGGGGGGGACAAAAAAGATAAATACCACTGCATCACAGTAGAGATTCTTCCACCCTCAGTATGACAAAAAGATTTAGCTGTCAGAGAGCTTTGGAGCTCTAGGTTGCAGCCGGTGTCAAGAAGAAGCGCTGCGAGGTGTGTGGACCATCAAATGACACAAAGACACAAACCACATGCAGAAACTGCAAAAAGTACATCTGTGGTACACATACTGTCAAATTTTGTGATGCATGTGTTTTGTAAACAGGCATGCCTGTCATTTTTCAAAAGCATCAACCCTGTTGCAAGTATTTCATAAGATAAAAGTTATTGATTGTTGAAGTTCCAGTTTATGTATTGAGAGTTTGCATTCAAAGTAATAAATGTTAATGAAAACATTGTCCCACTTAATCTTTTCCAAGATAAGCATGATCACATAGTGGATTTTTAACATGAATTATAACCTTATGACAAAAAAACGAATAACACTTCCATTGTTAATTGTGTTCCAGGAGAGACTGATTGCATTCCCTAAACATATATGTTATCTCAATTGTTTGAAATGTAGATAAAGACAATATTTTTAAATAGATTATCAAGTAAAATTTTATTTCACAATGGTTTTTAAAGCCCCATATATGTCACGGGTCAATTTGACCCGAGGGATACCAGAGGGTCCCAAAAGTGAAGACAATACAAGGGTTAAGTTCCTTCAAAAATTCTGAAAATGTGCAGCCAAAATTGGTGGGGGAGGGAAACTTAGCCTCAGCCCACTCCAGAGCACGTCCAGTTAGCAGGGATAACATATAAGCTATTTTGGCATTATCATGGCGAAAACTCTGCGGTGAGTGGTTGAAAATGATTCCACATTGCAAAATAAACCCTTTACACTTTCGTACATCACCACAGAATTTCTCGGGTGCTGGCGGTCGTACCTCCGAAAACGTGGCGTGGCTAGATGGGTCCGGAACTTGAGCTGCCGCTGACGGTGCGTTCGGGTCCGGTTGGGAAGATCCCTGGAGGAAATTAGAGATTTCGGCAAGCCGGCAGTTAGTTTCATCTTGCCGGTTACCTAGTTCTCGTAGGGCCGCATCATGAGACTGGATGAGAGATTGTTGTTCCGCCAGGGCTCTCCTAATTGCGTCTGCAGAGGTCGACTGTTGGCCTGAGTGTTCTGTCATGTTCGGTTCCAGTTTACGGACCCACATGCACGAACACAACAGGAGACGCGTTTGCACACACTAATAAAGTTTATTGAACGGAGGGGAGTGGGTTGGGGAGAAAAAACGGAGCAGGAGTCAGGAAGAGATCACCAGTTCAACCATAGGAGCGGATGGAAGTTCCTTTGGGGGGCAGCGACAGACCCAGGGCGGCGTGGAGAGGCAGCGACTCGTTGGAGGGCGGACAGGCAAGACAGACCGGGTGGGGAGCGAGTTGGCGGCTGACCCGTGGTCCGAAGCAACCGATCCACCGAACCTTTTCTTTAGAGAAAACTCCGGAGGACTCCAGGGAGACCTGACGAGAGGGAACAGGCACAGGAGGCAATTATTGCGTGAAGAAACACAGAAGGCCTTACTCGGGAACGCTTTGTTACCAAGGTAAACAAACACTCAGGCAAGGAAGTGTCAGCTCGCCGCTTCTTAAATATTCCCAGTCTCCGTCAGCAAATGCGCCGCAGGTGTGTCCCCGGGTGTAATTTGCACTTCTAAAGCAAATATTTGCATGAGTCTCAATTAGTAAAAAATTGTTGTTAAAATGTGCTTACTGAGCTCTTTTTACAAGGGCCGTTGGCAGCAAACAGGGCTAACCCTAAGCCTAACAAGAGAGCTATCAGAGGGAAAAAAAGTTGCTCATTTAAAATTTGGAGCCAAGAACAAACAAAAGCAATGTTTTAAATGGGGCGCACTAAGTTTGACCAAGGAGCAGAAATGGTCCAGACAACTCAAAGCAATAAAACTGGCAATTCTACAGTAAAATAAATTAAAAGCTATCGGTCATTTTGAACCATTACTGACACCTTAATTGAATAAAACAAGGGGTGCAGCTGGCAGACTGTGGGCGACTGGACGAATATGAGATTATTCATAAGAACCCAAACTGATAAAGGCATGATAAACATTTTAAACTTGAATTAATTACAACTTATGGAAAATGTCAAAATCTTTGGCATGTGCGGGTGGTACCTGAATGATTTTTTCTCTAAATGTGATAAATGGGGCTCAAGTGTTAAGTTTTTTATTCCCTAACAATTTACTTTGATGAGAAACGGTTCTGGTTTTTTATAGGTGAAGTGATGAAACACAAGACTTGCACTTAAAAAAAAAGAGAAAGATGACACTGAACTTTAGTTTCACACAATTGAGACCAATTAAACATATGCATTACAGTTCAGACAACATCAGATTTCTCCATTATTATTGATGATTATTGTATTTAGTAAATTTTCGCATTGATGTTGAAAGTCTGGATACTTCTGATATTCCAATAATTGAAAACAGATTTGATGATGCTGAAGTAAATTTTCTGGGACTTGAACATTCAAACCCTTAATAGGTAGGATTTTTTTTTTAATAGGGTTGATTTCGAGTCCTTCCCAGGCCAGCCGGGACACATAGTCCCTCCAGCTTTTCCTGGGTCTTCCTCTGGGCCTTCTCCCGGTGGGACGAGCCCGGAACACCTCACCAGGGAGGCGACTAAGAGACATCCTAATCAGATACCTGAGCCACCTCACCTGGCACCTCTCAACGTTGAGGAACAGCGGCTCTACTCTGAGCCCCTCCCGGATGGCCGAGCTTCTCGCCCTCTCTGAGGGAGAGCCCAGGAGGAAACTCAGTTCAACCCCTTGTATCTCGTTCTTTCGTTCACTACCCAAAGTTCGTGGCCACAGATGAAGGAGGGAACGTAGACTCAGGACACCTGGGCATAGAGAGAACTATCAAAAACTCTCAGGTATTCTACTGGCCAAAAGTTTTGCAAGACATTGAGTAGCATATCAAAAGCTGTGGTGAATGTTTAACACGCAAGAATCCTAGTCAATAACTCTTACATCTGTCATCCGTCAGGAATTATTTTTGTTTTTTTCCTCTTTTTTTCCCCAGTTGTTTATGTCCTCGTCATTTTGGTTACTTGATTTGCTATCTGTGTTTTATTTTGTGCTCTGCCTTGCATTGGCAGTTGTTGTACTATGTTGTAGTTTGTTTTCCTGGTTTTTAGTTAATGTCATTAATCAAAGTGCCTCAACTTTCCTCCTGGTCTCATCATTAATTCTCTCTTTCCTTCGTTCCTTTCTCTTTTCCTCTTTACTTTCCCTCTCATCTCTCACCTCAGTTCCTACCACTCGGTAATCACTTTCCTATGTATCTAAAGGTTTTTGTCCTCTGCCAAATCCTCCGTCAGTTGTTGTCAGTGCCTTTCCGTATATCACTGTAGGTCTCATTTGTTTTCTCCTTTGATTTCTGGCTGGTCCTGTTTCTCTTTGGTTGCCTCATACTCTTTAATACAGGTTTTTCTGGTAAATTTGAGAAAAACATGTTTTATTTTGCTTTTACAACTGTTAGCCCGATTCTTTAGTTGGAAACCTGAGAATAAACCAGAGTCGATCAAGAGTAAAAAGTTGACATTTATTGGGTCACAGGTAAAGTATTTCAGCGCTGGGCTCTTCACAGACAAAACCTCTCTCTGGGTCTCAGTCGGCAAAGAGCCCTGAGATCTGGGTGTGATGGGTCTTTGTCTCCTGGGCTGGGCACACCCCTCAAAAGGAGGACTGGACACAACCAAGTCCTATTGGTTAGTTACCTCTAAGACTAACAAGCCGGATCGTAAATTCATGTTGATGACATTGGAATGTGGTACCAAATGGTGTGTGTGTGTGTTGACTTAAAGACGTGGATCTAATGCAGCAGAGAAAGAGGATAGAAAGAAAAAAGAGAGAACAAAGAGAATCTGTGGTTACAGCAAAAGACTTCATATAGTTATAAAATAAATAAAACAATTAGTAATATGCATAGATCATGTGATAGCATACTATGCTAAAGTGAGTATTTATAACCAAATCCTAACACAACGCTAGAGTGTTCAAGTATTAGATAAAATTGTTTTGTGTCACCAGGATCATTTCCTAGTCAATAATATATATATATATATATATACTAATTCTTTTTGAGTTTACCGAGCAAATTATAGAGATTATTAAACAAGGAGATTATAGTGACCCCTTAACCACATGTTAGCTCACTGAAAAACTACTCATTTATTTAATTTCTTAATCAGTTACTATTCAGTTTTTAAGGTAAAATTGAGTCTGAAGTCTAAATTGGTCCATTGTAAGTTCAAAGTATCAATCCATGCATATTCTATACTACCTATTTGTAGGATTCATGGGGGGCTGGAGCCTATCTCAACTGTCATTGGATAAGTCCATTGCGGTCCACACAACCACAACCGACTCACATTCCACTCTACAGGCAATTTAGAATCACTAATTGACTGAACACAGACACAACAGGCAAGCTCCACCTGGACAGGATCCCCAGTCCCCCAGGGAATCAAATTTTGCAGTCTCAAGATGAAAATATAACTTGCCTAAACTGTCCCAGACCAAAAAAATAAAAAGTTGCTCATTGTAAAAAAAAAATAAAAAAATAGGTGCAATTTTTGTCAGATACAAATAAAGATCAAACTATCTGACAGATGATATTTTTAAATAAATTCTTTATTTCTGAAAACATTTGTTTGGAAGACTAACTTACAAGTCCTACTTCACCAGTGGAATGGGATTGACATATGTTCTGAAACAGACAATGTGGTATGCTAAAAGTCTGGACATAAGCAGGAGGACACTGCAGTAAGCCCTTCAGGTAATTGTTGATGTGTTAGACATTTATTTCTTTTTTCTCCTTCAACCATTTCAGAATGACAGAGCATCAGAGGCACAGATAAAGGCAAGCGCCACGTGGTTCACCAAGATTGCAACAGGAGCCAGAGACAAATATCCTCCATACTGAAGGCACTTCAAAGTCATGCAAAATCTGTGGTGCTGATATTCATGAATAATATTTTTTGACAGTGGCAGGGTTTGGTTTTATTTTCTCATCTCTTCTCCAGCACACTGGATAAGCCAGCTGCATATTGCATTTAAAAGAATGTTTTATACCCAGCCTGAGGGCTCTGAGTACAGCTGTGGCATCTGAATGATTAATATGACCTTAACATGAGCATCTTCGAAAATAAATGAGGGTTGGGGGAATTGGAGATGGAAACAAATACTTTTTTTCCCCCTGATTGTTCATTGATCTGTACAAGCACAATGTGGACAAATGCTCATTATTTAAAGCAAATCATGAAAAAAAAAGGCAAAGACACCCTTTCCATATTAATGAAAGTGTTTGGGCAGCAGCATAAAGCCCAGGATTATGGCTTTATTAAACATTTACAAGCACTAATCATTGGATGCAGGATTCTTTACTGGCTTCATTACTTGTAATTCACCATTTAAATGTGCAGTAAGTTGCATCTTTTTCCCCGGTGCCCTCTCAACAATCTGTACCAACTTGTGGTGGTTATTTCTCAAAGTAAAAACTTTCAGGCCAGTGTGAACCCCTGAATTTTATGTGATTCCTTTAAAAAAACAAGAACTATCTTTGGTATAAGAATCTGCGTTTTTTCTGTATCTGTCTAAGCCACCATTAATCTGCATAACATACATGCAAGGCCCTCTACAAAAAAAAGATCACTTTAAAAGGTTCCAATATGTGCTTTTCTGTTTAAGATGGAATGGAAATAATGTATTTCTGGGCTAAATACTCAGATAAATATCATTGTTGTTAAAAATACGGAAAAATACTGCGAAATTCTGCTATAATTGATCAGCTAACATAGTAGGTAAGTTCACTCCACATTTAATGCTGCATAATACTGCAAAATGAAATCCCAGATAAACACAAGCGAAAATCCCGACCAGACAGATGGAGGACAAACTAACCACCCTTCCACTGCAGATCACCTGGCAGCCACAGTGGCTGGCCACACCAAGCAGTTTGAGTTACTGACTGCAAAACTAAACCACGCCTTAACTCATTTGTCTGCTGATATCAGCACCATACGGGCATCAGTCCACAGCTCCACCGATATGCTGGCCAGACTCTCTTGGCTGGTAACCCATTTACCCCTAACCCACCCTCCAGCCCCGTTGAACCCCAGCCTGGTCCTTGCTCACTTTCCTCTGGTTCTCCTGTCTCCTCTAATTCTGATTTGCTTCCCCCTGACCCCAGGTTTAAGCCGAAACTCCCCTGCCACAAGTCTTTTGGAGGAGAGTTTGGGCAGTGCAGGTGCTTTCTGGGCAAATGTGAGCTGTTCTGGTACCAAACATCACGGTCACCAGCAGGAGTACCCGGATAGCCTTAATTATGTCCCTCCTCACTGACAGAGCACTCGCCTGGGCCATTGCGGCGACCAGTCCGAATCCCCAGCTCACCGTGTATTACCGAGCGTTTATGAAAGAGTTCCACCTGGTATTTGACCATCCCGCGGATGGACCAGATGCTGCCAGCCGTCTCCATTCGATTACCCAGGTGTCCAGGTCAGTGACTGACTACTCTCAGTTTTCAAGGAGCACAGATGAGGGGTATACCAGGGGGCAGTTGTGAAGAAGGAAACGGAGCGTGTTTTGACTGGAGTTTAGGCTTATGTTGTAGTGGGTTATAATTTCATCACAGGTGGTAGATAAGAATTTTGTCAATGTTGGAGCAGAGGGTGTCAATGTTGATCTTTAAGATCCAGAATTAAATGAAGCGTGGTGACTTGATTCTTTTTGCACTCTTGAGGCAGAGTGAAGTGCTAAAAGACATGAGGAAATGGTCACTCACATGGAGATCATCTGCTGTGCAGTTGGAGGGTATTGAGACCAGAGCAGCAGATTAAGTCCAGAGTGTGTCCTTTTGGATGTTGGGAAGTTGATGAATTGATGAATCCACAACTGTCCAGGCATGATAAAAAGTATCTGGTGGGGGGATTACTAAGGTTGTCCATGTGTATATTGAAGTCCCCAAGTAATATAATATTTGAATAGAGTGGATAAATGGGTGAATAAGACAGCAAAATAATTTAGATGGTAGAAAGTGGCAATGATGGTGGGAGTGGGTCTAGGGAGTGTTAATTCAAGATGTGCAAATGAGGGGAAGACCGTTGTAGGACTTTTCACTTCTGATAAATGACTGCAATACCTTCGCCATGTCAATGGCTACGGGGATGGGAGAGGTAAATAAAATCAGTTGGGGTGGAATCATTTAGTGAGAAGTCACATGGTTGTTGCAAGGTTTCAGTCAAACATAGGAAGTCTAGCTTGCGGTGATTGAGGAGATCATGGATGAAGTGTCCCTTGTTTGTAAGTGAGAAGATGTTAATACCGAAGCTGAAATATGTGTTATCATATTTTGTGTGGGTTGATCTTTTCAGCCAGACAGATGCAGCTGACGCAGCCGGATGGAGAGGAGAGTGAACCCATGGCTGAAGCAGAGAGGACAACAGCCAGCAGGCAGCCAATAACCACAGATGGCTCAGACAGAGGACAATCTGAAACAAAGACTGGACTGTGCCGTGTAGGACACTTACACACCAGGGCTCCATCCTGGAGCCCACGGCGGTGAGGTAGCAGATCAACAACACGGAGGGGAGACTTACTGGCCAGGGTCCAGGAAGAGGGCCCGCTATTCGTGGAAATCTCAGGTAAGTCTCATTTGCAGAGTTCCCGTTTGTATGTTTTTTGAACCTATGCTAGCCAAACAATTCACCGGGAGTCAAAGGTAGCCAATCTGTCACCATCCGCTTACGTGGTTTCTCTTCCTAGACTCTGAATCACAGACAGGCTGATGTCTCCTGCAAGATAACAAGGCTAATAAGTATCTTCTTCCTCTTCTTAACTCCTTGTTTAAGCCACTCTCTCACACCACTACCTGCACCAAGCTAGACCTGAGAAACAATTGCCACTTGGTGCATATCAAAGAAAGGGGATGGGTGGAAGACAGTTTTAATATCCACCTAAGACATTTCGAGTACCTTATCATGCCTTTCGTCCTTACCAACGCCCATGCTGTTTTCCCGGGCCTTGTAAATGACATGCTCAGGAACATGCTCAATACCTTTTGTCGTGGTATATTTGGATTAAATCCTTTTGTTTTCTTGTTCTCAGGTTGCGCACCGCCAGCATGTGTGTCTGGTCCTGCAGTGACTGCTGGAGAACCGCCTCTTTGTGTAGGCTGAGAAGTGTAACTTCCACTCTACCCCTGTCAAATACCTTGGGCACATTCTGGAGAGGGGGTGTGTCCACACTGATCCCAGGAAGGTGCATGCAGTGGGCACATTTTACAGATCATATGCAGCTCTGCCGGTTCTTGGGGTTTGTTCATTTCTATCGCCAATTCATTTGTGATTTCAGTAGGGTCGCTGCTCCCCTATCTGCGTTGACCTGCATTCGTGGGCTTTCTGCAAGGGAATCGGCACAACAGCAACCCTCTCCTCTGGATACCAACCCCAGTCGAATGGGCAGGCAGAACGTGCCAACCAATCACTGGAGACAGCCCTTCGTTGCATCACAACGAGCAACCCTGCCACCTGGGTCAAGTACCAACCCTCGGTGTGGAACTGTTAGAATTTGGCTATAATTACTCACTTTAGCATTTATTCATTTTATAACTATATTTTGTGTTAAAGTCTCTCTCCACAGACTCTCTCTTCTCTCTTTTCCTTTCCTTCTTTTTCTTTCTCTGTTGCATTAGATCCGCACCTTCAGGTCAGCACAAACACACACGACTTGTTACCACATTCCAATGTCGTCTGTATGAATTAGGACCTGGTCTGTTCATGACCCGAGGTAACTAGCCAATAGGACTTGTTGTGTCCAGTCATCCTTTGAGGAGACGGCCAGAGCAAAAGAGATAATGCCCATCACACCAAGATCTCAGGGCTCTTGGCCTACTGAGACCCCGAGAGAGAGGTTTTTTCTGTGAAGAGCCAAACACTGATATACTTTGCCTGTGACCTAATAAATGTCAATTTTTCACACTTGATCTACTCTGGTTTATTCTCAGGTTTCCAAATAAAGTATCGGGCTAACAACTCCCTCAACACCATCGCGTGTGCAGCAACTGTTTTTTCCCCCTTCCAGGCATACCTCGGCAACCAGCCCCCTCCTTTTCTTAGTCAAGAGGCTGATATCTCCGTACCCACTGTCCGAGCTCACCTCTGTCGTTGTCGCCGTGGTAAGGCCGTGTTAAAGAGGGCCACCGAACTGAGCATGTCGCCAACCAGCGGAGGTCTGAGGCCCCTTCCTACCAGCCCGGACAGATTGTTTACCTCTGCTCCCGTGACCTTCCCCTCCCACACACTTCATGTAAGCTGGCTACCCATTACGTGGGACCGTATTCCGTGGAGAAGGTGATCAATTCGGTGGCCATGCACCTTACCTTTCCTCCCTCTCTGAGGCTCCATCCGGTGTTCCATGTCTCTTTACTCAAGCCAGCTGCTTCCAGCCCACTGCCCCCTTGCCTCCTCTGCCCCGGGTCCTGGACGTCAGTGACTTGGTTTTGGGGGTGGACCGCCTCCTCAAACTCTTTCGTCGGGGCCGTGGCTTTCAATACTTGGTTGACTGGGTGGGGTATGGGCCTGAAGACCTGATCTCGATGCCTCGCTCTTACATGGCCAATCCTGCTTTTCTGTGGGACTTCTACCGGACTAATCCTGAACCCATCAGATGGTCACCCAGCCCCACAGGAGGTGGGTCCTTTTGTGGGACAGAGAGCCAGGAGGACTACCTCAGGTACACAGTCGCAGCTGTGTCCAGCTAACGACTCTTCAATTCAGCACACCTGTGGCCAGTCACCTGGGACCCTACTTAAGGATGCTGGGATCTTCAGTCAGTGCTCTGGTGTACCCCCTTATGGTAACCTTGAGCCAAGTCCTACGAGTGCTGTATTTTGTGTATCTTATCCCCCTGCGTACAATGTTAAACTGTTTTATTTTTTATTTTTGCTTGATCATTTTTTACTCCAAGGAACGACCCCAGCATACCTTCCACGGCTCCCTGCACCTACACTCTCTACGTCCTGCCATCCCTGCCATCTCCTTTGTTTTGTTTGGGTTGGTTTTTGCCCCAACATCTTGGAGGCTTGCCCACCTCAAATAAGACTGCCAGAGGTTCCCTCCTTTTTTTCGCTACAGGGCTTTGGTTCTTGTCGAGCCTTAACAGTAACAATAATATTACAATCATCAAGGAATGTGTTTGATCCCAAGTTCCTTTACAAGATGCAAGATGCATCCATCCTTTCAAAGGGTAAAGCCCAATGAGGATGAATATCTCTTTAAAACATAAGAACATCACTAAGAATGTATAAGTCAAACATGTTTTAGACTTTGGAGCATTTGAAGAAAAATAATACTGACCTCTACTGTTATAATGGAATGTTCTGCTGTAAACCTTGGACCCCAGCATTCACGTGGGTGTTACTTTGATGACTGTGCCAGCTATTACGAGGACAACCCAAGCAGTGTTTTGGAAATGAACAGTGTTGCTGATTGGTAAACATTTATATGCATGTCATGGTGCAGTCTGCAGATACTGCCACGGTGTGCTATCTTTAACCTGTTCCCTAGTCCTGGTGGTGATAATTTAACTGGACGGTTATTTTTCGTCTAGAATATATTCCTTCATAAGTAATAAGACTTGAATCGGTCTTCTGTCAGAGCCACTAAAACCAAAACAAGCAGGTTGTTGTTTTTTTTGGGGGGGGGGGTTGTCTATGGCGTAGTTGACTCAAAGTTGTATTTCTTTTTTTGTTGTGAAGTATTGCCAAACCCTGAGTCAAAAACAGAGATATACTCCTGGATTAATTTTGTCTACACCAATGACATTACATTTTGGTTATTTCAGATAGTCCTTACTGTATAACATGTTTTTTGCTGTTTTTCAATTACTAATATATATGAATGTAAAACCTTGGTTTGGAATGAGAATGGAGATAATTGCCCTCAATAGGCGAACCATAAGAAATAAGTGTTATAACTCTGGGTTAAATAATGATCCAGCGTAGAACAAATTTCCACTGTAGAATGTATTGGAAAGATCAGAATGGGATAAAAAAAAGAACCAGTGGTCAGGTATGTTGTTGTGTTACTGGCAGGGATCGGTTCGTATTACATGATATCACATTTATGTTGTCAGTGTCATTCTGTTATTTCTGATGACTTTCAGCTTCAATGTCATGAAAGACAGGTTAATGCCATCTTGACAGGAACTGATAAACTGTTGTAGGAATAGTTACAGTTGTTCAGCCATCAAATCAATGCTCTCACTACTGGGCTGACTGATGGAGAGGTTTGCAGAGGGACATGAAGCGCATCGATAAATTATTCTGCTGATTGGCCTGGCAGAATGAGCAGATCCACACAGCCTAGTCTGACATTTAAAAAATGGACAAGCATGTTTTGAACTGTTCACAGCCACAGGATGACAATTTCCACTGCTAAAAAGCTATTGCATTTTGTTGCTTCATATTAAATTGCTATATTGATGAAAAATAAAGCTAGGAAAGTGGCAAAGGCCGTGACACATTATGATTAAAGATGTTTGGATGTTTCCTGCAATGCTCAACCACACTCAGCATAAAGAAAACAGACCGAACACAAGTCAAATAAGAAAAACTTGACAGTTCAGTACACGTGCTGTAACTACATGCCCCTAAATTGCCCCTAAGAGTGAATGTGGGTGTGTGCAATTGGCTGTCTCTGTGTGGTCCTGTGCAGGATATACCCTGCATCTCGCCCGTTGTCAGCTGGGAAAGGCTCTAGCCCCCACGCGACCCCATTAGGAATAAGTGGTATAGAAAATGGATTGATGGATTGCAAATCTGCCTTAACATGGCAAACTTGGTTTATTATAACATGATCTGACATTGCAATCGCTCATGCCAGCATTCTGAGAAACAGAGGCATGTTGTGGCTCTTGGTTACGACTTCTTGTTCATCCAAAGACTTAAGTTGTCCATGTCTTAGATTCAATTATTTAAAAACATATCATGGCATTTAAGATTGTATCCATCTACTGTTAAAACATATCCAGATTTTATTGTTGCTGCTCCCGTGTCATTTCTCACATAGCCTTCAGTTATTTTATCCATCTTTTGGGGTATTTTTCTGGCATATAAGAGCGGACAAGGGCAAAAGCAGATCCCCAAGAGCAAATATATGCAACCATACTTTGACAAGCAACAGAAAGTTTATCATTTCTGACTTCCTGATAGCTGTGTCCCACAGCCATGGCTACTGGGTCTCTAATGCGTTTACCAGCAGTGATGAGGAAAAGATGCACTGCTGGGACAGATTTAGCTCTCTCAGTGATGTGGGGAAATAGGGGGTCCCAGCCTGCTACCAAATCCTACAGCAGAGATATGGGCTGCCAGAAAAGAAAGAGTCATGATGAAGAAGCTGTGATTGGTGGGATTATGAATGCTCCTGGTGAGGTTAAGAGATGTAGATGGGATGTGGGAGGAAATGGGTCCAAACCCTGTTTCGACAGTGGGAGACAGTCATGGAGATGAAGCACATTTGCTCACCAGAGAATATTAAATCCAATTAGCCATTCAAATCCAAATGAAGTCACCCACAAACATGCAGGGACACACACACACAGACAGTTAGGATCATAATGCCAATAAATGATTTGCCCGGAGATGCAAAGAAATTAATAACAGAGCTTGAGTCGGTATTAAGAATGCAACTGCCAGCTGCCTGTAAGTTATATTCTTTTTTCATGACTGTTCTTATGCAAAAGATGCCCAGGTAAATACTGTGGGACACTCCATGGATCAAGCCTATAAAAATCTAAGCAGCTGCCATTTCATATATTAGCTTCCAAAAATCTGCTTTTGGAAAAATCAGAAGTTAGTGACTCGCTGTAATTGTTGGGAGTTTTTATTTTCAATGTTTATAAATGTAAACATGAGCTGCAGAAGGTGTGGTAGCTAGCACCGTTGCCCCAAGGGCAAAGTCGTGTGATATCCTAAGGGCCTTTTTGTGTAGAGTTTGCATGTGTCTCCCTGTGCTTGTGTAGGTTATCTGCAGATTCTCCAACTTCCTCCCACAGTTAGAAAACATGCATGTTAGGTTTATTGGTTCACTAAAACTGTCACGGTGATCACAGTGAGATGGTGAAGGATCCAGGTGCAAGACCAAGGAGGGAGACACAGGGATCAAGTACTTGTGGGGAACAAAATAACTTTTATTTACAGGATAACAACAAAAACGCAGCAATTGCTGGATAAAGACAGAACCTCAACTGTTGTTTTTTTTTTTTTTTTAAATGAACTCCATAAAATGCCTTGCCAGGACTGCAGTTTATTCACACCAAGTGTAAAAACATGAAAACCTGCTCCTAAACTCATTTTAAAGACGAACATAATTCTGCAAGTTTCCAGAATGAGACTTTTGCAGCTTTGGTATTGAGAATAACGGCCATCATTCAAACTGCAAGTTTCCATCGCGCAGCGGCATATTCAGCTACGTGTCTGAGGGAAGGGAAAGCAGTTGTATTTAATCGACCCCAGGGAAAATTTGCCTTGAAACTCAAACGCAAAGGATCAATAGCTCATGCAGACAAGCACATTGTTGCATGCAAGTGTCATCACTTACCATCACTCTCTGGCTAGTGCTGACTCTGGCTTTAAGCAGCACATATTGTGGAATTTTTGTTCATGAATTGTGCAAATACATGTCATTTTGCTGCAGAAAAAACAAGATATACAATTAAAATGACAAAGAGCAACTATCAAACAGCTAGGAATTAGCATAATTACACATTTATTGCTCTGTCTCACATTCAGAAGTATGTTGTGGGACCTTTTCGGTAGAAGAACATGCCGCGATTGTTGACAGAATGGCGGCACTGGTGTTTCCCGAGAAAAAGTGATTGATAAATCTTAGCTTGAACAACAGACAGATTGATATCTTGAACTTGCAACCATCATTCTACCTTTCTGTATCTAGCATCATCATGGCAGATCCTGGACAAGGTAAGATGAATTAGCCGCTTTCTTAACGTTTATTTCAGACTGTACTCTTGTGGTGAAGAGGACAATCTTTACTTAATCTTTAATAGATATCAGTTTATATTGGCAGTTTTAATTATATTGAGACAGAATTGTCTAGAGAGCTTAGGGTTTAAAATGATAAATATTTTTAGTTTAAGGGGACATAAATGTTAGTAGTTTCTAAAAAATCTGATCATTAAAAATATATTTTTAGAAATAAATGTTTTCTCACCTTTGATCAAACTGTTAAAGCATCTATAAGCAAAACTAGAAGATAAATAGAGGGTTTTTTTTTTCTTCCATGCAGTGGACAGTTTTATATTCTTTTGTTCTTGCAGAATTAATTCAAGATGATGCAAATCGTACATTTTGAATACAAATCATCACGGACACCCCCAGACACACATTATGGTTAATCAACTTTAGTTAATGTAATACATTCTTTAAATTAATTCATGACTAAGTAACGTGCCTACATGTTTAATGTTCAGTGTATTTCTCTGCTGTTTAAATTAGATTAGTCTGTGTTCACAGGAAAATGCACATTTTGTATCCATTATTTTGACACTAAAATATACTGCAAACATTAGTTATGAGCACTCAGAAAACGACCCCTTCCAAGCTCTTTTTATTTCAACCATTCGTTTTACTTGGGGAAAAAAATATAATACCGTCTCTTTTAGCAACACAATGCCCAATTTCAACATTACTGCACCATGTCAGCTACATGATGTTAAGTCTTGGGTTCACTTATTTATACATGCAAAGGGTTTTACTGACAAGGGGAATACATCAAAATCCATTATAGTGAATTACTGTTCTCACCATAATACGAACACATCAATCAGACCACTGATGTCATAAAACATTGTTGCCAATTAATAGGAGGGATTCCTACAGGAAATCATGCGGTTGTTTGGTTGGCACAGTGAGACAAAATTAGAATTCTCAACTCTCCAGTCAGAGGCAGATGGTGTGAGGATTCTAATTAGTTCTGTAATGACAGAAACAAACAATTCCAGACATTTGCTGGATGAATCGGCCCCTATTTTATAACGACACTAACAGAGCACCATGTCAGTCATAATTCGACTGTACACACTGAAATTGATTACAGCTTGTACTACAATCAGAACTACAATCAGACACAGTGGATTATCCTGTTTACTTTTCAACTTTTTAATAAAGAAGGAGGTAATGACAGGAGAAAATTAATGAGCTCTAAAAATTCTGCATACCCCTTACAGGCATTGATATGTTTTGCAGTGTTTTGGTCATGTTGCAACATCCTGGTCACTTTTGAATTCCTTTCCTCAAAGGTAAAGACAATGGAAATCTAATATTCTCTCATTTAATCAATATATGTCTAGTCGGGGCAGCTGGACACATGTTGATAAAAATGTTTTTTCAAACTGAGATCAACAAAATCAAACACAGAGGACAAATATCCAAAACCAAAATGAAAATTTTACTGGAAACAAACCAAAGATAATTTTGAAAAACTACACACGACAACTCATACACCATCAATGGGGGGTGGATCTGTGTAATGCACAGTGATGGACAAAGTACTCAGTTTCATTACTTGAGTAAAAGTGCAGATCCTACTGGTCAAATATTACTCCAGCAAGATTAAAGCAGTACATGAACAACGGGTGAACATTTCTGATACACTGAACAGGACAGTAACTAAAATTTTTACATCAACATTTATCTTAATTAGCCTGACAAAGCACTTTTCCAGACATTCAAAAGACGCTGTACAATTGAATGCCTTAATTCATTCACTCCTCAGTAACATTAAGAGTGGATGCGTCATTCTGTACCTAAAAAGGTCCCTCCAGGCCACCGCAGTCACACTATTACAGTCAGATGATGTGTACAAGAAGGGGATGAGCAGACTATATATCCTGAGAAAGCTGAGATCCTTCAATGTGTGCAGCAAGATGTTGAAGATCTTCTACTAGTTTGATTTTTCCAGTGACATCTTTTGTGCTGCTGTACGTTGAGGCAGCGACACCAGCAGACTGGACAACATCATCAAGAAGGCTGGCAATGTAGCAGGTCTCAGGCTGGAGTCTTTTGAGACCGTGGTGGAGATAATGGTGCTCATGAAACTTTTATCCATCATGAACAATGAGGAGCACCCTCTCCATCACAATGGAAATATGTCTATCTATCTATCTATCTATCTATCTATCTATCTATCTATCTATCT
>CAJRST010005557.1:2180785-2197442 GCA_907169785.1 Menidia menidia | reverse complement strand
TATCTATCTATCTATCTATCTATCTATCTATCTATCTATCTATCTATGGATGGGCAGTTTGGATTATGTGTTTTGCCCAGGCGTACAAAGACAGTGTGCCCTGGGGTGCGGGTGTGAACCAAAAACCTTCCAGATGCAGGGCTAATGCCTAAGGACAAAATGTGACTCATTTAGAATTAATAGAATATTCATTTAAAATAAATATTTTCAGTCAAAGGAAAGCCGGAACTTACAATGTTACATGTACATAGAAATTTAGTGCGGTAAAATGTATGTTTTATGTCATTAAAATGTAGTGAAGTGAAAATAAGATTCTTCCAAAGGAAATGTCTCAAGTAAAGTACAAATCCTCAAAAACTGTACTTAAGTACAGTACTCAAGTACAACTATTTTGCTACTGTCCACCATTGTAATCCATAACCTTTCATTTAAAAAAATGTAAATATGTTAAATTAGCAGATGCTATGTCATTTGAATAAGCACTAAACTTGTTTGGCCTTTAGGTTTTTGTTTTATTAGACCAAAAACTAAAGCTTGTGCCATTTAGATTAATCAAAGCAAGAAAATCGGTTTCACAAGCGCTGGTCATCAGTATGGCAGATCATGTGTAAAAAACCTGCTGTACTCACTTTTATTCCACCAAATAGACAGTGTTCTCCCTGAGAATAAAAAAAAACTAAGAAATACTATCAAACAAGTGCAATTCTTTGATTTTAAATTAATAGAAATATATTTAAGTAGAAATGTTGCAGCACATTTGATTACAAACATAACCACAATTTCCCTTAAGGCTTTTCCTTCATGCTATTTTTGCTCATTTCAGATTTAATAAGGGGACTTTAAGAAATTAACTAGGACATTTTTCATTTGTATGACTTGACGATGTTGATGAGAAAGTCGTAAATTGTTTAATCCAAAATGAAACCTAGAAGTTGGTTATTGTCCGTATGATACTTAACTCTCAAAACACTTTTTTACAAAAACACAGAGAGTACAGGCTGCTATTCCTTTGGCTCGTGAAACAGCCTAAGTTCTTAAGAGTCCACAATATGTTGGAAAGATTCCTCCAGGCTGAAGGCCTTAACCTGAGTAGCATTCGGAATTAGCTCCAGACCAGTGAAGTCAAGGCTAAAATTCTGTTCTGATGCTGCATTATGTAGAAGACAAGTCTGCACGTCTCTTCTTTTTTAAAAGCATTTGGAATATGGACACAAGGGTTATAATTCAATTTAGGAATGATGCCTTGGGTTTTCAGTGCAATACCGGTCTTGAAATCTTTTTTTCCCTGGTGGGAAGTACCAAAGTGACAAAGTGAATTTATTTGACTACTGTGCTTAACTTTTTAATAATTTATGTTCTACATGAGTAGCATCTTTTTGTGAGAACTTATTACTTTCACTTCACTCTTTTTTAACAATAAGAAATCTAACATTTGACTCCACTACATTTCTATATAGGCTTTTGTTACTCATTCCTTCTGTTACCCATGTGTGTTGATGTAGTTTGTGTCTATTTTGTCCCATTGACACACAGTAAAATTACAGATTATTCCCCTACACAGTAGGTAGCAATATGCTTCTTTGAACTGGTTGTAAAGAAAAGAAGAAATTAATGTTTTTTTATCAGGCATGGCTGTGCTTGCAATAGGTGTGTTGGATTCTCTACCATTCTTTGAGTCTTTACAAATATTTAGTCCAAGAAGGGCTAGAATGATTCTCACAACTTTGACAACTCCCATTGATTTTGAATAAGAGCTTCTATATGTCTGAATACTTTATACCCCTTTTATTTCTGATTTAGTGCTGGTTCAGTCGATGGCACAGTTCTTGTTAATATCACTAACTTGAATTCTGGGTTATAATTAGATTTAATGTGTAATATTCAGTACTTAAATGCAGTTGTCAGCGTTCCTTAGGCTTCTGCTGAAACTTTGATTTCATTTATTCCATTTGATTTCATTTATTTACACTGAGCCACGTCAAGTCCCTGTGAATGTAACGTAAAAAGACACAGTTTGTGCAATTATATATTTACGTGAGTATTTTATTTGCACATTCTCATGGCAATTTTTTTTTAGTCATTTCAATCATTCAGTCAAAAGTGACAGAATGATTTCAGTTGTATTTGACCCCCGCCTCAGCTAAATCTACTTGATTTAGATACAACTGAGAATAATTAATATTTTAGCCACATAACATATTGTTTTTAGGTAACTTTGGTTAACTTCTTTCTTCACTTTGATATGAACATTCGGTGTCTATTTTGTGACTTGTTTCCACAATTAGTATGGTATCATGGTACTGTCACCAAAGCCTTCAGTGGAAAACATAGAAAGAGTTTTGTAAATTTTTAGCAATGAATTAAGCAACAGTTGCCCAAACTTTTTTAAATACCTGTCTTTATTTTCAGAATTTTTTTGTTTTTGCTAATTCTAGGTGAATTAGCCCACAGGGATTTGCAGTAATGTCTCTCACCAGAATAAACCGTAGACCTTTATCAAATCTTTATGGAATTCAATTCCAAACTTTAGATTTGTTCATGCATGGTAATCTGGGTTAGATGTTTAATATGTGTTTTTATACTATACAAAAGTGCTATATAACTATTTCATGAGGGGAATGAGGTGGGCACAGTGGCTTAAATTTCTATTTTTATTTGGTGTGGAGGTGGTCATCTCTTGACAAGCCGCGATGATGAAATGGGGCAAACCGAGTTTTATTTACTGATACAGAGATTGGTATTTTTGCTGGACCAGAGTCCAGAATAAACCTGACACGTTGAAATATTTTCTCACACTTTCTGAATGACCCATAAAACTTGGTTCTAATAAACACATGAAGTTTATTAGTAGAAAAAGAACGTTGTTTGATTAGAACAGTGGTTCCTAATCTTTTTGAGGTAGCGAACCCGCCAGTTTCATATTCGCATTCTTTGGTCATAAATAAAATATGACAATTTTTCCAAATTCAAGACATATGTACATGTTTTTTTACCGTTGCATGAAACAAGCCATACATGAACATGAACTGTGCTCAAAGTACAAAACCAACACAGTGCGTGAAATCACAACAAATATTGGCATTACTTTATTCTGGCCCCCCAAAAATATATCAGCCCAATAAAAGAATCCCCCAAATATTTAGTTTTTTTTACAATTTTACTAATTAAAAATAAATTTCGATTTAAAAAAAAAGAATTATAACATTTTTTGAGAACTTTGTTATTATTATTTTTTTTTATTTAATTTGTTACTTGTAGTTTTTAATCCACAAAACACTTTTTGTATTCGCTATCTCCATGCAGCTTCAAGAAGTTTTCCTTTAGTTTTGCCGGTGCGGGACTAGAGTTGCTCAACTTGGCATTGCATATCATGCAGATATGACGCTGACTCCCACCCTGTTCCGTGATACACGTGAATCCATGTTGTACATATTGGTCCGACCCCTTTCTTTTTTTACGACAGCCATTGACTACTGCGGACATTAAATTCCGAGCAGCACTAATTGGCCAAGCAATGTCACGTGATACTCTGCAGTAAGTGATGGCCAAGCAGGTTGTGTCATCACAACTTTACACAAGTGTGTCTTTACCTCCGCGGTCAGAACACAGGTTAAGAACCACTGGATTAGAATGAACAGGACACAAAAAGGCGTGGTAAAATCATATTTTCCTTGATAATAACAAACAATCAAAAGGGGAAAGTTGCTGCAAAATAAACTTTTTCTATGGTTAATTTCAACAGTGGTATTAGTGGTATTAGTCTTTCTTTGTCCTGATTTTTGTCCAGACATTACAACGCACTTAATTACATAAGAAAGGCCAAACTCTGGTGTTTTGCAAGACGCTTGCCACTGTATTGGTGAACCGCTCAGGGCAGTTGTTTGCTCTTGCTTTTCATGATTTAATGTGCTGTACATTCTGAAATACCTTTTGGAGAGAGGTTATACGACCCACAGCTACCTGTTTGACAGTTACAGCCATTCTGACTTTTCTCTTATAAACTCATTTTCATTAATTTCCCTTTTAATGTCAGTTGTATATAGCTGCACGTGTGGGCAAATCTTTCTTAAAGGTATTCACCTTAAGAGGTATTCACCCTAATCTTTCCCTAAGTCATCTTTCCCTATGTAAAATGGTGTTCATGACAGTGACAGTTTCATTTTTAAAAGGAATGTATTTGTGCTCTAGCCACAATATTTCCGAAGGGCATCGTTGTGGTATTGATGTGTGTTAACCTAATCCTATGTTGCACAGTCGTCCAAGGTTGAAGGGGGCGAGCTTAACTGCAGCAAAATATGGCAACAAACTTCTCTGCACCATCCTTCATTCAAACTGGGACACAGAATGTCAAAATGAAAGCTTAAAAGTCATCCAAGAGAAAGTATAAATGTCATCCCTTCAGAGTAGCATGTGAAACGGAACCTGGTGGTTGCTTTTATCGTCTGCCACCATGTGTTTCCTGACATCACAAAGTTGTTTGTCTCTCAGCAGATTTCTGTCTTTGTCTCTTCTGTGTGAAACTACTGGGACAGTAGTTTCAAAGGCCCACAGACAGTTACGTAAGCCTGCCTCTTTCACTGTACTTACAAATAAATATTATCTTCAGAGGTACAGAATGAGTCTTACCCTTAATATGTCAGCTTTTCTCACACACCCAAGACATGCATATTCAATTAAATCAGGAATCCTACACTGGGAGTAGGGATGAATTTGAGTGTATGTGGGGTTGATAAACTTGTCTGTCTTGACAAATGAAAGCTTGGATGGGCATCATTCCCACGTGACATTGAACAGGAATAGGAAAATGGCAAAAATTTGTAGACGTGAGGAACCACTTTTTTCAGATGCGTTTCTTTTTATGGCAAAAGAACTGCTTGGTCTTTTTAAAAATCTTCCCTGCAGCAGTGTACCAATACCATGGTGTTTTCTGAAAAAAGGAGTCTGAATGAGTGTGTCTCAAAGAGTTATCTGAGAGCATCGAAGTCCTCTGCGCAGCTCCTTCAGACTTTTGTTCCCGAATAAGGCTACCCACGCAGAAAAGCAGTAGAGTCTACCTTCATGAGGTCATTGGGGTCAAGATCACCAATAGGCAAGTGGTGATTGAGCTCTTGTGAAGAAAAACATTGAAAAGCCTCAGGTGATCCAGTAAAGTGTCCAGATTGTGCGTTTCGACTGGGTCACACATAGTGAAATGGAGAAAACTTGACCCATTATAAGCACGATTTAAAGATGCTACTACCTTGTAAAACAGTGCAGGTAAATCTCTCATTCGATGTCTCATTTGATGTTTAAATAAGCCAGCATCCTCGAGCACCTTCTCATCAAATGTTGACTACAGGCTAATTTACAGGAACAAGTGACTTTGAAAATTGGACATGTGTATCACTTTTTCCCCTCTACCTCTCCTTCACCCCTTTCTCTTTCACACAGTAAAATGGGTAAATACCCACACCCATCAATGCCATTAATCTATGCATTTCTAAGCAGCCGTAATGAAATTACTGGCAAATTTAAACCACTACCTTAGCTGGCCTGAAGCAGTCCCACAGTGACAGCCACATGCTGCTGCTGCTATTGATTTCCAACTTCTTGAGTTTGCTCTGAGAAGCATCAAGGGCAACCAAACACGTGTTCAGTGTTTCCATGACAACCGGTGCTGGAGCAGTTATTTTTTTCATGGGATTTGTGTGTAGGGAATGGCAGTTTGCCACGAGTTTGTATTTTACTGTGGTGTTAGGATGACTGTGTGCGTGTATCTTTATACAAAAGTAAAACGTGAATTGCAAAGAGAATGCAAGATATTTTGTACAGAATGTAGAATACAGAAAGCAGTTGTCAAAAAACAACTATTCTTTCGAATATTGACTCAGTGGAAGGGGTCAGGGGGTTACTGTCAATCGTCAACAAACATCTCTCAAGGTCCCCCCACAACATTTCAGTCAGACTGAAGATCAGATAAAGGGAGAGCATCAATCTGCCTTGAGCCATTGGGGTTTAAACAAAGTCAAATGTATTTTTTATAATCAAACTAATTATGAATTATACATTCATAGTTGTATACAGTGATGAGGATAGCGAATCTCATAATATTCACTTTTTTAGACATGACTTATAACACTATGGTTATAATTCTAAAACAGAACATTAAAGACAGAAAGGTTATCTTAAATAACACAACTCCAGCTAAAACAGAATCTTGTCATTTTATGTGCTCTTTAACTTCTCTTAGCAGATAATTATATTAATCAACAGTCAATCAAACTTTACTTCATATTCCAAAAAGTGGTCTATCAAAAGAGTCATAAAACACCTCTATCCCTAGAACATCTTGTAAAACTATGACCCTTGGTGAGAATTAAGAGCTCTGTTAATTTGGCAGCTGAGAGGAAAAACATCAGAGGTGCAGCTTTCGACAGCTTTGAAACGAGATGGATCAAATAATTAACTGCTCTTTCTATCACTGCTAAGCAGCTGAGGGTTGTTTAACATTCTTACGTAAAACTCAGTGTACGTCATTTGAAATAGTGTCAGGAGCAAGTGGCACGACCAAGTGTAGTCAGTGTTGTGTAAGTTACTTTAAAAATGTAATCTGTTACAGTTACCAGTTACCTTGTTTAAAATGTAATTGTAGTGTAACTTTTTCGATTACTTTTAAAAAGTAATGTAACTAATTACTTTTAATTACTTTTTGATTACTTTAAGGTTTTAATGAGTACTGACCCATGATTAATTTTAGCATGTTATTATTAGCTATTGGCCGCAGCTAGCAGTTCAAGGCTAACGTCTTGTTAATGATCATAAACAACGTAAATAAATACATAAATAAACCGACGGCAGGTCAGTCATATCCGGATACAACATTTTAGTATCTATTCTTTTTTAATTATCGATACTTTTGACAACCCTAGTCTGAAATGTAGGACATGTCCGGGAAAAAGAGGAGTTGGGTAGGCCAGCTAGGCTAGGCTAGGCTAGGCTAGGTCATAGACATCGATAAACGTTTGTCATGCATCAACACCAAACAGTCAAATATTAGTAAATCAATACGCTTCGTCTATCAGTGAGTTGCATATTTCGCAAAGGTTTTTCTTTATATTTTAAAAAAAATGTAACTAAAGTTGTAATTCTTAATATTTTCGGATGTAACTGTAACTGAATTACATATTTTGTCATTGTAACTGTAACTAATTACAGTTACTCTTTTTTTGTAATTAAATTACGTAACGTCGTTACATGTAATCCGTTACTCCCCAACACTGAGTGTAGTGTAACAGCAGAGGCAACATACAATCATTTTGTCAGCGTTGCAGCGTTTCAGGATGTCGTTTGTCTCCGGACCAGCAGTAGTCATCTTACCCGAGACGTATCCTGTAAAGATGATACTAATTCAACTGAGAATCTTCCTACAAGCTCTGACAAGTTCATTTTGCTCAGGTACCCAGTCACAGAGACGCCTGCATTACCCGATGGGTTCAATTTGTCATATTTTTCTCGTGAAAGTGTTTTTTATTCATGTAACTGATCAAATCCTCCTTGCCCAGAATGTTGCCAGCTTTTTTTCTCCCTTTTTTTTTGCACGGTGAAACATTTCTAGGCTCTAGGCTTATTTATGTGATTGGTTCCCGTGCCCTGTAGATAATGTCATTCTGCAGGTCTCAAGGGCGTGGCTCCTCCTCTGTTCATATCTGACACCCAGTGGATGGATTTAGGTCATCTGCCCTGACTCTGCACTGCTTAAACTATGGCTTATTCCAGGCCCCATTACCAGAATCACTAGCTAATGAACCTTCTTCCTCAGCAGGAAGTGATTAATAGGAGTGGCCATCCAAGAGTGCATTAGCTTGCAACACTCCATTCAGCACCGTGGGGGACACACAGGAATACAAAGAGAGGACTTGCTTGCATACAATTCTCTTAATTTCATCCAGAGTGCAGAGTTTTTTTTTTGGCTCAGGTGAATGTACTGTATGGAACCAGATAAATCCTTTACTTTCAGCCCAGTATGAAATGATCATGTAGAAGTATCCGGAAATGGTCTGATTCTTGGTGTTGAAGACTAAAACTACACACATCTCAGTGGAAATCAGATAAGACCCATATTGAACCCAATGTAGATGAAGCGGATTATGTTGGAAAGGATCATTAGGTCTTTTTAATCAGTTTCACCCTCACTAAAAAGCTACTGGGCCCCCAGACAAATGAGCACCAAATCCTCTATTGTACAATGAAGCTCTAAGAAACAATAGCTGCTGTCAGACAAAAGCAGAGGAACCATATGTCCACGACAACAGAATGTTAACTTCACTGCTTCTCCTTCCCTGAGGTTCGAAACATGCCAAAGTCAGCAGCATGCTACCACTGTCTTGCTAAAGCATATGGTGAAACGACGGCTGGAGAAGATTGTGTGTTACGCTGGGGAAAGTTTTGACAGTCATGTTGCCCCATTGGCTCTGAGCACAGTTTCAATTGCTGGAAAGGAAACAGACGCGGATCAAGCAAAGTCTCTCCGGGGAGCAAGTCCAGGCTGTGGAGAAAAGCTGTTTTCGACAGTGTTAATCTACTGATCTATGGCTTCAAAACAAGCCCTGTAAACTCTGTAAGGTTGCAGAAAAATACAGGTCATTTAGAGGTCCAAGGCCTCTTGATGGATTCAAGATGTGGTGCTAGGAGTTTGGCTGAAAATCTCTGGTGATCCTCTGCGTCGTGGTTTGCCCAAGCCAAGCAGGAAATTAGTACGAACCTTTGCTCTGGAAAGACTGAAGGCTCCACCTGCTCACCTCAATGGATGAATTCATTCCAATCTTCCACGAAAATGGGTAAAAATTTGAAAAGAAAATAAACAGTATGAAAAGGATATAAACAGGCTCATCAATGATGACCCTCATCATCGTTGCTGAGATGGTGAGAAAGAGTGCTCGGAGTATAAGGGGACCCCCATGGATATTAGAAACTGATTACAGTGACTGCCAGGGCTCATCTGAGCATGCTGGCTGTCGCCAAGCACTCTGTGACCCACCACCCACGGAGTATGAAACTCCATGAAAAACCTGCCGCTGCGCTCTAATTCATCACTGACCTTTAGCCTATATGCATGAACAGAGCTGAGCCCTTGATAGGTGCGGCGCACCGACCTGTTGGTGGTCTGCAAGCGTCCGCCACGAAGGTCACTCAGGACGAGGCTCTGAAAGCGCCACCGGGCGCTGCCTCGTTCGCTCTTAATTTTCTGGTCAGTTAGCATTTTCTCTTTGATTAGTTCTTGAAAGCATTCTATATGCCACAGCCAGCTGAACTGATGGAGTGACAAGGAAATAGCCATCGCAGATGTGTGTTATAGACATTCAGAAGCATTAGCAGCCTGTTAATGACCTACAAATGATGCTGATGACTGTAATTAGATCCATTTCATTCATAAGTGTTTCACACTTGGTGGAAAAAGGAAATGATCTGTTGGTGCCCCGGAGAAAATTGTTTTCCAACAGGGAGGATGATTCCTTCTGTAATTGTGTCTTATCGGTTTATAAGCATAGTTCCAGGGATGTACTGCATTCAATATCAATAAATCTCACATCGACTCCCACCCCGTATGTGATTTGCATTACTGATTCTAAAAGTTCAGCCTGTGAAATGCTACTATGCCATTAGCTTTTGTAGTCACATGGTTGTCACAAAGGAAACATTAAGTAATTGTAAATTCCGTACGAGTTTCTGCTTTTTAGTTCAGAAACAGCACTTTATAAGCACAGCCCAAAAAAGGAAAGCCATAAACAGCACCTGACTGTGCTTAATGTTTCATGGATTTTTTAGCACCTTGTTTAAGCCCACGTTTCTTCATGTTTTACATCGGTTTTGAGGCATAGTTTTTCGAGGTTGATGAAAGTCTTATGAATTCTTTGGGACATGGGCTACTTTAAAAAGAATAAAACTTTAGCAAAGTTCTTGAAACCATTTTCAGGGGAATATTGTTTTTACTTTTATACAGCTTAATGTTGACCTTTAAATCATATAAGCGTTATCTTGGGTCTACACATAACATACAAGTTAGTGAGGAACCACTTTGAAATTGCAGTTCATCACGAGCAGCCTTTCACAAAGATTATTTTTTTTGTTCTCATTTCATTAACTAGCTCTAAAGAAATGCCAGAAAAATACTTTGTAAAACAGAAAATGATCAGATTTTTACCAACAAGGTAGAGTCTGAAGGTGTACTGCAGAGTTCTGCCAGTGAAAATTAAAGACACTGAATGTTGGACAAAGGAATAAGTTTCACACATAGAAGAACTATTCACTATTCATTAACAGTGTCTGAAAAAGAGAAGGAGAAAAAAATCCCGACATAGGATCGGAGAGATGCATCTGGGGTTTTACCTGATCCATCTATCTGCTGTTCACTTAAGCTTACTTAAAAAGTCATTCTTAAAGAAGGGAAACAGGGAACGGAACACAAGTGGAAAGAACATCCTTAATAACAGGTCTGGTGAAGGAATGAATCCTCCACCAAAGCCTGTACCTTAAAATAATTGAATCAGTGGGGGATCATCTAAAACAGAGGTCACCAACCTTTTTGAAACGGAGAGCTACTTCATGGGTACTGAGTCACACGAAGGGCTACCAGTTTGATACACTCTTCTGAAATAATACATTTGCTCAATATGCTTTTAGCTATACTTTATTAATAATCATTAATGATACTCATCTGTGACAACAGTGACAACAAAATGGGAGACATATCAATATCCACCACTTTATCTCTATTTATCTCAGCAACTGTTAAATTTTCAGATGATCACTTACTGTACATCACTACGCTTACATAGGAATTTTCACTTTCACTCATTTTCACTAGCCACTGACAAAACCTTTTAACAAATCATGTTAAAACTATGTTGCACCATGATTAAAAAAGTTATCAATTATCTAATGTTAAAGAAAAATCAACTCACATATTTAAAAGAAATTTTGTCACATTTTGAACTCATGACCAAATCTTTAACAGATTGGCATTGCATGCTGTTCACCCGTGCATTGTAATCTGGTGTGTAACTTGACACTGCAACTGTGAGTGCATATTTCAGATGTGCTTTTTCTGCCCGTTTCCGGTGGGTAGTTAGCAAGCACCTATGTTGGTCACCAGCATAGGATTCTGCTGCCACTTTGGAATCTGAGTGAAAATCCATTTAGATTTAAGCTGCAAGCTGCTCAACAAGTAGAGTGTTTGTTAATGAATTCTTCCAGTACTCCTGCTGATGATTGTCAATAAAAAACAAGATTACATAGCTATAAATAAGTTTGTTTGCTCATGAGAATCAATTATTTGTAGCCGAGGAAAGAAAAATGTTGGTGTGATCAAAGTTGTTGTCTCAATACAATACAACTGGGAAAAAGTGATTGGGGTGACGCATTTTTATAAGATGCTTCATGAATAAACATGAACACATCTATTATAAGTACGAGAAGACCTGGTAGCTACAGCAAAGATGTGCAAAAGTACAAACTATACCAAGTAACATTTTGATGGTCATTTCTCTTTTTACATAATTTTTGCATAGCTTCGGGCCATGGTCCAGCAAATTTTCACAGGAAAGATCTACTGGTTTCATCTATCTGTTGAAAACGTTTTTTTTTTTTCCCTATTGCAAATTCTTGCTTTTCAGACACTCGGGTGAGGTGCGTAGTTTTCTTTGGGTTTCTTTGATGATATTATTGCTTGTACTAAGAACCACATCACACCTTTGCCATGACCCACCTGTACTCTTTGTATTCTATGCTGTTTTCAAGCACTTTGAGCATCTTTCCCTTTTCTTAAGCTTAAGTGCTCAGTCACTCGAAGTCCACCACACAACCCTGGATATTGTTTCCTCCCCTCCTCATGTGGATGCTTTTTAGACTGTTGGGCTAAAGATATTCATTACTATTTATATCTTGCACATGGTTTCACATTTTCTTAACCTTAATCCCACAATTCTCTCCTCTATTTATGTCCAAATTTTCACACTTTACAAAACAATCCAAAAGATTTAAAAGATAAAAATTCATGAACATTTGTGAGTTTACCAAACTATAAAAGAGACCATGAAGGCCTGAAATGTTTGGTGATTTGTGCTGTGAGTTGGAAATTCTTCCAAGTTTTAATTGGCAATAGTAGAAATAATTAAAATGATATTATCATTTACGTAATGATGAAGGATCTGAATACTAAATAACCATACTTGTAATTATAATGACAATATACAAAAAGTGGCCAATCAGTTTTTGAGTTTTCAACAGGATAGTGCTTGTTTTTTCATGTGTTTATTGGCCTTTCTATTCACAGGAGGAACATTGTGTTCCATCAGCTGCAAACATTAAAAACGGTATCTAGTTTTAATGCATGTCAGCATTTGCACTTCAAATAGTATTTTAATGGTCTTTTATGAATTATTGACTTTAGGGAATGCAAGGCATATTATTTTAGGCCTTAACAGTGCATTTTCCTACTTTGAACCATCCCATCCTCATCTCTTGGCTGAATTTTTTTCAGGTTGAACAAATTCAGAGACACAAAATTGTGGTAGGTAAATTAAAGCAGTAATCATGATGAGCAACTTCCCTCCTAACGACAATGGCAACTATAGGGCAAGTCTGGGTATCTTCTCCCTGTATAAATTATGCAATGAAATGAGAGGGACCATGCATAGAAAGTATAGTAACTTGTACACAATGAAAGTATGGAAAACACACTTTAATCACAAATGCTTAATTTGAGTTTGAATTTTACACTGATTAGAGAAGAGATTTTATAGTGGATGATACTGTTTATATGGAAACATCAAAGCAATTTTCAATGCAGATGATTAAACAATTATTACTGAAATCACGCATCTACATTTATATAAAAAAATGTTTTTAGAAGTCAATAAATCAATGTGGTCATGAAATGGTGTGTTCTTCATTCACAACTTTTGAAAATTCCATCAAAGGACATTTGATGGACCGATCATGTGACCTTATCACAAGGCAAACCACTTGTAAACCGACAACCCAGCTACCAAGCAGAATGTGTCTCTACACTCTCTGCCTGTGTTTTATATTCAAACTAATGATAGGAAAACATTCCCTTCTTGATAATAATTCTGTTTATTTGCAGAATAATGCCATTTAACATAAGGACAGCATATAATATAACTGATCACAGCAAAAAACAAAACTGTTAATGTCTTAAAAATCAATCTGAATGTAATTGTAAGCATGTCATATTGCTTAAGAATTAAGCAAATCACCACTGCTGATGTATATTTGAAGGCGGTTTACCATAACTGAACAGCCTGAAGTTGTGTGTATTGAGAGAGTTACTTGAAGCTGTATTCAGCTAGAGATGCTTTTTGAAGGGAAAGGTCCAGTAAAGTAAAATCTGATTATTTTCTAAACTTCTGAATATACAACATACACACTGAGGTAAAAGAGGTGAAAATAATAGAGGAATCTATAACCTTTTGTCTTTGCATAGAGAACAGTTTGGTGCATTCATCTTCAGGTAAAGTTACAGTATCCTGCTCAGTGGCTTCTATCCATTCCTCTTCTTTAAAAAAGTGAATTATTCCTGCAGATCACATATATTCAAGACTAAGGGTATTTTAAGTGTTATTCCAGCCTGAAAACACCTCAATAGCTCACAGTATGGTTACAGTTGGCCTTTGAAGAATTTCTTATTTTAGAGGAGAATAGGTTTGCTCGTTCTGAGTTATGGAAATATCAGATTGCATAATTGGGTTGCAGCAAGGGAGCACTGGGTGGTGAAAGGAAAAAGGCACTGGAGAAGGAAGAATGAAAGGATTAAAAGAATAAGTTGAAATGTGACTAAACCCAAAGGGAGAGATGAAATGGAATGAGAGGAAAGGGATGAGACGAAACAGAAGCTTGTATTTCTGGAGAACTTTTGACAGCAGCTCAAATAGGTTTCACCTGATAGAATAATAAATCAGAAATCAGGGCTCACCTGGAAAGTCCCCTCCATCAGTAGCCTTTTCTGCATGGGCGACTTTACATTGATGGAGGAGCCAAGCATGGAGCAGAGCCGAGTGCCTCATGATGGGATGGCAGGGCTGTGGTTGTGAGATGACAGATAGGATGAGCTCCCTCAAGCACTTAAGTTACACCTCAGTAGGTGGTGTTGGCTTGCTTGCGGAGGCAGCAGTACACGGGCGTAAAGCTCCACGCTGACAGTGCACTCACAATTGCCGAAAATAGAGACAGTTTCAACACATGTTCTCCTCATGCAGTGTTTTGTAACTTGTTTTATTTATAACCTCAGCGATCAAAACCGGCGAAGATTAAAGCAAACTGTTGGGCAAACACAGGACATAAGGGTTTCGAGAGCATTAAAAAAAATGTGGTGAAAGAGGGAATACACAAAGAAAGCACGGGACTTTGAGGATTCAGATGCTATTTGATCGGTCACAACGTTGCAGAAATCCTCTAACAAGCTTAGTGAGCCAAGCATCAGACTCGTTTTCAATGATCTCATCACAGGATTTAAGCATACAGATGCAAAAAGAACAAAGAACCAGATAAAGAAATGGAACAGATCTGTTTGACTGATACATTTGACCAGTTGCAGTGAATACTGGTTTGTGTACAGTTATGTTACTTAAATCAATGAGCCTTTCTGACAAACAAGATGATGATACACGTTTCTTTTCCTAAAAAATAAAAATTCTGTCTTTTTGGAGCAACAGTAGCATCTGACATAAAAAAGTTAACTGAAAACTCGGTTTGCATGGAGCAAAAAATAAATAAATTGCCCAATCAGTTGTTATTTTCCCGTGTTAAGAGACCCCTAAAAGGACCTGCAGCCTAATGATACATTGTGTGGAATTCACTTCCTAAGAATTAATCCAAAGTAACATTTTGTATTAATGTCTACAGAACTGTAATCATAGTTGTTTCCTGCATCCTCATATCCATGCAGTTCTACATTCCCATAAAAAAAAAGAGACCAAAAAAATGCTATTCCTAAATGGACTGATGAGTTGGACTGAGACTAAAGTGGTGCCCGCCTCACACGGATGATACCACTAATGGCTTTATGTGCCTGTGACATAGAAACAAATCAGAGCACTTGCAGCAAACAGCCTGCAAAAAAACTAGTTTGCAGAGGATATTAATGTGTTGTGACTGAATCATGGGACCTCATCTTATCATCTGATGAGTGTGCTGGGACTCTCTGCAGTTGAGAGTGTGTTTGAAGTGAATTACTAGGCTCAGCTGTGTATACATGTCCACCTACTGCCCCCTGCAGCATTTGAAATGAACGTCTTGCAATTGAAAGGCTTTTCTTGCCTTGTAACAAACTTATAATCATACACTCCGATTATCAAATTATCAATTACCATCAGTGTTGAAAATGAAAAAAATGTGTATTCACCGGCATTCACCTTGCAGACAAAAGTGGTCCAAATCTTTCTACATTAGACAGAACATTAAAAAATCTAATTGGATCAAACTTAGCCAAGGCCACTGTCGAACTGGGACAAATTGGATACTATTCTGGTATCTTTTTAAAATGACTTTTGTCTAAACTATCATGTTGAATTTCTTTACTACTTTTTTCAACAACTCTCTTCATTGAAGAGAGATATACTGCATATCATCATTTTGTGCTGGAGGAGGTGGGATGTGATCACATGTAAACAATTGACACGCAGCATGTTACATCATGCCTACTACTTCAGCCTCGTCGTTTGGGTAGGGCCCACCCCGGAAATGTCACCTGTCCATCACAGCGTCAGATCCTCAAATCTGTTTGAATATTAAGTGAGATTTTTAACTGATTTTTGTAAATGTCTAAAATTTAGTTTCACAGAATAAGTACTCAAATAATTCACAGCATTATAAGGTTTATACAGCTATAGTCCTGAAATAGCCATCACGAACGTTGGGGGATTTCGATCTTGTTAAACAATTTTACAATAATATGTTTAAAACACTTAGTCTCCCCTTTTGTTTATGTTTCCAATACTTGGGTGAAATTGTGCATCAGTTATATATAAATACTCACTTTGTGGCAGGTGGCACAAACCCAGTCCTCAGTCTGCTGTGTGCAGCCCTTACTCACACCTTCATAGTCATTCACACCTTGTTTCATGTATTTGAGCAGATGGCCTGTGCTCGAAATGGCAGCCTTTAGCATCCACTAAATCTTGACATATTACCACTGTTGATGCATTTCAAAATTACCAAGTAGAAAATCCCCGAGAGACCTAAATTCAATCTTAAATAGAATTCCTGGAGGAATCTTTCCTCCGACAGTTAGATTTTAATCACATACCATTGCTTTGAGGATTTTCTTTCCAGGTTTAGCTTTCCTAACTTTAATATATTCTCACTCTGAAATGATGAAGACCTTGTCCCCCTGGTAAGACTGACATAGGTTCTGGGCTCTTTAGGTGGTAAGGATGTTAGATGACCAATGCAGGCTTATCTCAATCTAACCAAAATGCTGTATTTTTATACCCATGAAGAGCAAGTCCCACATTGTGCTGATATGGAAAGGAAAGTTGCTTTTTTTTAAAGGAAACGTTGGGTTCTAACTGGAATAGTGATTTAGTACGGATTTGCTTGTGGCCATCAGTCTTATTCTATAAGATTGTCTTTGTATAATCAAAAGCATTTGGCTCTTGTG
>CAJRST010005557.1:2095608-2159115 GCA_907169785.1 Menidia menidia | reverse complement strand
TATATATATATATATATATATATATACCACCATAGAATGTTCATTCATTCAGCTATAGGTTTATGTTTATGCATTTAGCAGAGACTTTTATCCAAAGCAACATACAATTCAGATACAGCATTACAATTAACATAAAAACTAACAAAAAGCTACATTGAGGGAAATCACTTGTCACACTCTGTAAGAAGCAACAGTGGTGACAGTGTAGAGATTAGAGGGATGTACAGAAAGAGTAGTAGAAAGTAGTAGAGGGGAAGGGGATGTACATGGTAAGACTTAGGGTAGGAGATGTTTTCTTAAGAGTTGGGTCTTCAAGAGTTTCTTGAAGATAGAGACGCCCCCGTTCCTGTAGCACTTGGTAGGTAATGACAGAGGAAGTCTTGATTGTCTCAAGTGTAGTGTAGGCACGGCTAGAAGACAATCCTTTTATGGCCAGGTTGACCGAGGTGTGACGTAAGCCTTTGAAAGAGTATTCAAGCAGATAGGAGGCTTACCCTTAAGTACTTAGTAGGATCAGTGACTACAATTTGATGTAGTTGACTGCTAGGGGTAGCAGTGGGGTAGCATGACATGATATTTTTTAGGCTGATTGAAGTCCAGAAGCGCTGACGCGTTCTGAACCATCTGCAGAGGTTTTTACAGTGTAGGCTGGGAAACCAATAGGAGAGTGTTGCAATTATCAAGTGGAAAATAACCGCAGACTGCAACAGGAGCTGAGTGGCATGTTTGGTTGGGTATGACCTTTCTGATAGTAATGCGAAGGAGGGCTGGCCATCAGCCTCAGCCAGCTTGTCTTTTAGAAGACCAGAAAGATTGATAACAAGCCCCACAACAGTGGCCCAGGGATACCTAAAGAGAATGAGACACACAAGTTAATTACAACAACAATGTTTCATGTATATGAAGCAAAAGCCGCAAAAAAGAGAACAAAGTGAGATGCATCATTGGAGGTCCTTAAGCTGTCTTGGCCTATGGAATGTATCAGGGTGACCTGAGCATCCCTAAATTTTAGTTTTGTGAAAAAGGAAAGGAAAGGCAGAGAGGGTTTCTGTTTCCTGAACAAATAATGGTAGCTGGTTCCATAAGAGTGTGGTCTGTTAACTGAAGGCCCTCCCTCCCATTCTTTCATTCACTGTTAGAAACTCTTGTAGACCTGCTCTGTTGGAAAAATTAAGATCTCTGTCAGATATGCTTTGTTGTGTGGCGCTTTATATGTGAGGAGAAAAAGATTCAAATTTGATTCTAAAATTAAAAAAGGGATCCAGTGAAGGGGAGCTAAAACTGAATGTCCCCTGGAGTGCACACCCCAGGAAGTTAGACAGCATTGTTAGAATTTGGCTATAATTACTCACTGTAATATAGTATGCTATAACATGATCTATATAAATTACTGATTGTCTTATTCCTTTTAGAACTGTACTTTTGTGTTAAAGTCTCTGGCTGTGCCCACAGACTCTCCTTCTCTCTTTTTTTCTTTCTCTGTTGCATTAGATCCACACCTTTAGGTCAACACATACACACACCATTTGTTACCACATTCTAATGTCATCTACATGAATTAGGACCCGGCCTGTTCATAACCAGCCCTCCTTTGAGGAGGCGAATCGAGCCAAGGAGATAATGCCCATCACACCCAGATCTCGGGGCTCTTTGCCGACTGAGACCCCGAGAGAGAGGTTTTGTCTGTGAAGAGCCCAGCGCTGATATACTTTGCCTGTGACCAAATTAAAGTAATTTTTTATACTTTTGATCCACTCTGGTTTAATCTCAGGTTTCCTACTAAATAATCGGGTTAACAATATGGTAAATACTGTACCCTGGTTCGACACAAGGAGCAAGGGAAGGCTAACGTGCCATGTAAAGACCAGTATTTATTTACACAAACAACAAAAAGAGAAATCCCTTTGGATTCATAATGTCCTGAATAAAAAAAAACAAGCTAAAATAAAGTGTCCCTTTCAGCTTATAGCTGTTCTGATGGCAAAATCCAAAGTCCAATGAAGTTCAGTCAATAGTTAATAGTTACAATTTACATCTGACAAAGTCTGTTTAGTTCATGTATGTTCTACACGTGTAGTGGGTATGTGTGCGGTGCGTTGTTCAGATCTCATCTGCTCCAGCTATGAATCTTCACAAAAATGAGGAAGATGGAGGATTGTGTATCCCCTCCTCAACTCCGTCTCGCCTAGGACGGGAACCCCATTTACTATCAATACTGTCCAAATCAATATAGATCCAGACAAAAAAACAATATACAACTCAACCCAACTCAGCTAGAGGCTTTTCATAGATTTTTGGGAACAGCGACACAATAAATAATTACATCCGACACAGTGCCTTGCACTCAGTGACAGAGCAGTTCAAATACCAGAATGTTACATGTTAAATGTTGATTAAGATGCTTTCAATCACACATCTACCCAGAATGTCAGCAAACAGTTGGTTCCTCTGTAAGAACAGTTGCTGATTGGCCCAACTTAACCTGGCTGTAGGTTCTCAGAAATATGGGCCATCAGTAACTCAAAGCTGGAGATACTATCAACAGCTGTGCCATTGATGTGGGTGGTTTGTGTGTGTCTACCTTCTTCTTTCTGAAGTCCATAATAAAAACATTGTTTTTTTTCTGATGTCGGGGAGCAAGTTATTGTCAGTTCACCAGGCAGCTAAGTTTTTTACCTCTGCCCTGTAGTCTGCTCCATGGTGTTATCTGCAAAATATGAGGGTGAAGTTAGATCAATACACTAGCCTGCAGGGTCAAGTTGAAGAATAGGCATGTGCTGAACACACAGTTTCTATTGTGCATTCCTGTTGAATAGGATTGTAAGGTCACCACTTGGGGCCTGACCTACCATACTTTGATCTATTGTTCAGAAAGTCAGTGATTCAGATGTGGGAGGCATTACTGATTCTAAGATCCCCAACTTTAGTCTCTAGCTTGGGGGGGATTACTGTGTTAAATGTTGTGCTGAAATCGACAAACAGGATTGTTGCATAAGTGTTCTTGTCATTCAGGAGAATGCTATGCAGTACTGTGGATACAGGATCATCTGTACTCTTATTGCCTTAGGAAATTGTTTAAGGTCCAGTGTCGGCAGGTGTTTGTGCATTGGCACAATGGAGGTAGTCTTGAATCATGCTGGTACTGCTACATAGACCAGCTATAGGTTGGAGATGTCAATCTCTGCTGGCCTAAAAGTTTAACTGAAAGTAATTATATTTTATGCATGAATACATATCAAATCATTCCAAATGGTGCGTCCGCTTTCTTTCATAGCTTTCCCCCCTGTTTGTGCTGCTTCCGGAGGTGTATTTTTATATAAAAGTATTTAACCAATCACATTTCAGCTTTTATTTGTTTCCAGGGTCAAATAAATCTGTATGAAGGCCTTCACAATCACTTATATATAGCCATAAAACTGTTGCTTCAACCAATCAGATTTTGAGTTGGAGACACGAAGGCGTTCTTGCAAGCGTACCGCAATGTTTGACTGCACATTCAGAGAGCAGACTAGCGAGACCTCCTCATCCAAAGAGATCTGCAAGAGAAAAAGACAGTTTTGTTCTTTTAAAAGCTCTGTGCCAACCCACAATGGCCGAAGGAGGAGAATAAATGGATATGGTGGCAGATTTATTGTTTAGACCATTTTTAAGGAGGAATTTTCAAGAAAAGCTGGATGACGGGCAACTACAAAGCTGGTGAGGCTGTCACATGCAGGAAAAAGATTTGTTCACCACTTCAAGTCCACCAACTACTATATGAGCGGTACCCCTGGTTCACAGGCCGAGGGAATTACATCAAATTGTTTTGTTGCGTTTGGCAGTGACAATCCTCATGTGCAATGCTTCTGTCAAGGCGGACATTTTCAGCCCTAAATCAAAGTAAAACGTATGCCAGAAAAACTGCAGGCAAAGCTCTAATTTTAGCATTAGCTTTGATAGTGATAGGTATTGGTATTGGTACTGAGTGATAGGTATAGGTATTCTTGATGAAACACAAACATAATCTGTTCGACAGAGTGAAAGAAAGCAAGATGGAATTTGTGTACGGATAGGATTTTTGGTGAGTATAATGTTACTATTTTACTATCTTGGACCTAGAACTATACAGCTCAGGATTATCACAGGATTAATCAGATTCACACTCACTGATCTTCTAGGTTTGGGAAAGGAGATTGGCAGTAGCAGGCTTTGCAAGAGAGTAGAGAGAGCCACACACCACACAGGACCAGTTTATGAAACATCCATCCATCCATTATCATTACCGCTTATTCCCTAATGGGGTCGCGGGGAGAACTGGAGCCTATCCCAGTTGTCAACGGGCAAGAAGCAGGGTACACCCTGGAGAGTCTGCCAGACATACAAGGACAAACAACCACACATACTCACATTCAGTCCAATTTGGAATGCCCAATCAACCTAACATGCAGGTTTTTGGACTGTGGGAGGAAGCCGGAGAACTCGGAGAGAATCCACACAGACACAGAGAGAACATGCAGACTCCACCCAGTGGGGTCCTGGGTCCCCTGGGACTCAAACCCAGAACCTTCTTGCTGGGAGGCGACGGTGCTAACCACCACAGCACCAAGTCTATTTATGTAGACTTCCTGATAAGTTTCATTTATCTTCCGGTAACATAGAAATCTTCTAAAAACAATGATATCAAATATACAAAAAATAGTTTAAACCAAAATGGATGTAAGTCATCCTGGTCATGGTCAAGCTTAAAAAGTTCAGTTTAGGCAACTTCGATGTAACACCTTTAGAATACTCAAAAAAAGGTAAAAATAAGTATTACTCAAAAAGTAAGTAGTGGCCCCCGGTACCCATTGCTGAAAACAGTCCATGTAAAACTTACATCACACTTTGCGTATGCTCACGCCCAGTAACTTTAGAGCTCACAATATGTTATCTGTGCCGAATTGTGCGTTATTGCCACCAAGTCTGTTGGAGGTGTTTTTGTTGTCTGTGCTCCATTGTCCACTACTTTTGTCTCTCAAGAGGTATTTGTGACGGTCTCCTTCAGCTTTCTCCATGAATGCTTCAGGAGCAGTTTGACAGCAGCTGGTTGTTGGATTCGGTTGTGTTGTTTCTTTTATATGTTCCCCCTTAATCTGGAACCCCCCCCCCCCCTTCTCTCTCTCTTTCTGACTTCCTTTCTCTCTCCCCAGTCATGTTTGGCATTAAAATGTACATAACACATTAACCATAAATGAATCCTCACAGGTTGGGGAGCAAGGAAGGCTTTACAAATATAGGGCCTCCCTTGCTGTCAGGGGTAGCGGCCTACCGGCCCCACCAGGCTCAGGCCCTTGCTGAAAAAGTAAATCTGTCTGGCACAACTATGGCAGTCAGAAATGTATTCTACTTGCCATGATGCTGAACAGGACAAGGGGGAAAAAAAGCTAATGCGCCAAGTTATGCCCAAGGCCACCTCCTCTGTTGAGTGATGGTTTTTCCAGGTTAACAAAGATGGTTTCGTTAACCCCTCTCTCAAACCATCTGTCCAAAATGTGGACGTTGTTGTCCTCAAACGGGTGTCCTTTAGCCTTCAGGTTTAGGCGAACGGCTGAGTCCTTTTTCTGAGGAGTTGGCCCTCCTGTGTTGAGCCATGCGCCTGTGTAGCAGTTGTTTGGTCTCTCCAATGTACAGGTCTGTGCACTCTTCACTACTCTGAACAGCAAAAACCACATTGTGTGTCTTGTTTCTGGGTGTCTTGTTTTTGTGGTGAACCAGTTTTTGTCTCATGGTGTTGCCGGGTATGAAGTGTACATGGATGTGGTGCTGGTTGAAAATCCTCCTGGGTTTTTCAGGGACCCCAGCAACGTATGGAATGATGACATTTCTTCTTCTGCTTTCTTCCCTCTCAGAAGGCCTCTTCTCTTTAGTTTTTTAAAAAGCCCATCTGGAATAACCACAGGTCTTCAGGGCTGTCCTGATATGTCCCTGTTCTCTCACCTTCCCTCTGTTTGTGGTGGGAATGGTTTCTGCTCGTGTCTGAAGGGGTTGTGATGATGCCTAGATTGTGTTCCAGTGGGTGGTGTGAGTCAAAACGGAGGTACTGGTCGGTGTGTGGGTTTCCTGTAGAGTCCTTTGTTGAGTTGTCTGTCTTCTATGACATGAACCACGGAGTCCAGGAAGGCAAGGCTGTCCTCTTTCACGTCGCCCCGGGTGAACTCGATGTTTCTGTCCGCTGTGTTGATGTGGTCTGTGAACATGTTGATATTCTTGGACTTTATTTCGACCCATGTGTCATCTACGTTTTTGAACCAGTGACTGGGTTTTGTTACCGTGTATGCGTGTAGAGCTCTGCTTTCCACTTCTTCCATGTTTAGGGCGCCACTATAGGAGACACTGGAGAGCCAGCTTCTGCCTGTAGAAAGCTTGGTTGAATGTTGGAAGTATGTGGTGGTGAGGCGCAACTCCTAAAGAGCACAGATGTGGCAGAGTGTAGTCTTGCAGGAAGCACTTCCTTACTGTGGAGACTGCTTCTGTGGTGGGGATGCAAGTAAAAAGAGATGTGACATCATAGGAGACCATGGTCTCATCCTTGTCCAGTTTCAGGTCCTTTATCCTGTTGGAGAAGTCTTGTGAGTTAGCAATGTGATGTGGTTTGTTGCCAATTAAAGGAGCGAGATGTTTGGCAATGTCGTAAGTGACAGAGTTGATGCTGCTGATGATGGGCCTGAGTGGAGCTCCTTCCATGTGGATTTTTGGAAGGCCGTATATCAGGGGAACAGCTTCTCCTGGGTGCAGTTGGTAGTTTTGCCAAATGTCGATGGTTTTGTCCTTTTATAACTGTTTAAGGAAGCTGATGACCTTTTGCTTGTAGCTGCTAGTGGGATCTATTTTCAGGGATTTGTAGGTGGCTATGTCACTGACAAGAGCTTTTACTTTGGTGTGGTAGTCGGTTGTGTTTAGTACAACTGTGCATCTTCCTTTGTCAGCTGGAAGTATGATGATGTCCTTGTCTCTTTAGATAGCTGTTAGAGTTTTCCTTTCTGAAATGGTCAGGTTTGAAGGGGGAGCCTTTGCACTGGAAACCTTCTGCCTGATTTGTTCAGCTTCTGTGAAGGTCTGTTGGTTGTTTATGATTACTTTCTCCGTAGCAGTGATGTGGTCCACTGTGGAGATCTTTATAGGGGAAACTGTGACGTTCAGGCCTTTGGCTAAGACATCCTATTCCGGCTGTCCCTCTGGCGTCTGCGTCGTGCCCTCACACACACCTGGAGCAGCAGGTGATGTGTTTAGGTGCGCTCCAGGAATCTGACTAACAGCCAAACACATCTACCCTACAGTCATGGCCAAAAGTTTTGAGAATGATTCAAGTGTTAATAAATACAAAGTCTACTGCTTCAGTTTTTATAACGGCAATTTGCATATACTCCAGAATGTTAAAAAGAGTGTTCAGCATAACAGCAATTAATTGCAGAGTCAATATTTGCCTAGAAAATTAACTTTATCCCCAAAAACACATTTCAACGTCATTGTTGCCAAAATGGCTCCAGGGCGCCCAAGAAAGACCAGCAAGCGCCAGGACCATCTCTTAAAAGTGTTTCAGCTGCGGGGTCGGGCTACCAGCAGAGCTGGCTCAGGAATGGCAGCAGGCAGGTGTGAGGGTTAGGGTTAGGGTCAGGGTCAGGGTTAGGGTTAGGGTTAGGGTGTGAGTGCATCTGCACGCACTGTGAGGTGGAGACTCTTGGAGCAAGGCCTGGTCTCAAGGAGGGCAGCAAAGAAGCCACTTCTCTCCAGGAAAAACACCAGGGACAGACTGATATTCTGCTAAAGGTACAGGGGGTGGACTGCTGAGGACTGGGGTAAAGTAATTTTCTCTGATGAATCCCCTTTCCCATTGTTTGGGACATCTGGAAAACGGCTTGTTCGGAGAAGACGAGGTGAGCGCTACCACCAGTCTTGTCTCGTGCCAACTGTAAAGCATCCTGAAAACATTCATGTGTGGGGTTGCCTCTCAGCCAAGGGAGTCAGCTCTCTCACAGTCTTACCTAAAAACACAGCCACGAATAAAGAATGGTACCAGAATGTCCTCCGAGAGCAACTTCTCCCAACCGTCCAAGAGCAGTTTGGTGATGAACAATAACTTTTCCAGCATGATGGAACACCTTGCCATAAAGCAAAGGTGATATCTAAGTGGTTTAGGGAACAAAACATAAAGATTTTGGGTCCATGGCCTGGAAACTCCCCTGATCTTAATCCCATTGAAAACTTGTGGTCAATCATCAAGAGACGGGTGGAAAAACGAAAACCTAGGAATTCTGACAAAATTCAAGCATTGATTGTATTTCTGTATGTGATGACAACATTTGGCATACACACATGAAAACCAGAGGGCAGCAGATCATGTGAAAATATAATAATATAATATTTGTGTCATTCTCAATACTTTTGGCCATGACTGTACATGCCTACTTACTTAGCTTGTATTTAATCCAATTCAGCTGATCATGCCATAAGTAAATGTATTTGGGACTAAGAATTCACATTTTATATCAAGCATTCTCTTAAAAGTCAGCATGGATTGGACATGTGTAAAAACCTATATATGTTAAGACTATTTAGGTATCATTGATAATGAAAATAAGCATTAGAGGTGTCATTTGTGGCATAAATAAAGCTTGTCAGCCTTAATTTTTGAGAGAGAGTATCCTGCCTAATTTTTCCAATTTAATCCCCTTTTAAATCCTTCTCTGTCTTTCCAAATTCCCTTACCAGCTGACAGATCTGAGGTAAATACTCTTCATTCTGTTCTCTAACAAGTACTAACTTCCAAAAGAACAAGTAAGATTCAGTGCGTCAGATCAAAGGCTTCAATTGACACATATTCTCCTATGAGAAAGAAAACCTATTTCTTGTTTTTGTCCTGGGACACTGCGCATCTGTGATGGGATTTAAGATCTGAATCTCTACAAGAATGAATGTAAACACGGAACACCTGAAAATTCGTTGGCTGTGCAGCTGCTACCCTTGGTTGTCTCCTCGATCTTGCATGAATCAATCTCTCAGAAGATGGTTTTGACATAACACGATGCACAAACACTTCTGGTCTGCAATTTATTTAAAGTATCGCGTAATGTAATTTGATAATGTAGGCAGAAGACGTTACTTCATTCTCTACAGCAGAGATAAGCATCAATATTTTTATTTTTCTATTCTCTTGACATAACCTTTAAGTCACATTATATATTTCCTCAGAGGAAAAGGTCATATTAGAATTTGTATGTTTTTTTCCCTTCGTATTTGATGAAGGAGCTGGATAGGGTGAGGTGCAGAGACTTCTTGAATGACCTCCAACTCCACATGTATACAAATGATCAACAATTGATTTATTTTTTCTGTTTCCCAAATGTGTTCATTACAACATTAATGATATTCTTAAAAACATTTTTCCACATTTGATTTTCTTTTGAAATTAACAATTATAACATATGTAATGAATGTATTGATAATTCTCTTCGCTACACTTATTTCCATCAGTCCATATATTTCATATTATATTTTGTCCTTCCTGTTCAGCGTACCAGAGCCTTTCCCAGCTGCAGGAGGAATTAAACACCTTGGAATGGTCACTCGTCAGTGACAGGGCCAAAAACCATCACTTCCCATGATAATACTGAAGACTGTGATATTGTCCAAGATGGCACAACACTTTTCTATCTGAACTAAAGTGGTCCTCGCAGTCTACAACTCCCAAGCTCTTTCATTTTCCCCATAATTTCCTCCATGCATTTGCCCTTAATTAATTTCATTATATGACTGAAAATGCATGTTGATTACAACGTGTCAAATGAATCAAATTAATGTGAAAAACAAACCTTTTTGAAAAACATTAGAATTGTTCTGAGACCTTGGAGTAGTCATTTTGTGTGAAAAATTACCATTAATTTTCCTCAAGTTATGCAAGTGTTCAATTTTCACTAGTCAGTGTCAACCACCAGGTCAAAGTCTATGGCTTAATGGGTGGGGATAAGTGCTCTGACTGAGATTATCTAAGAGCTGCATTTTTAAACTAATTTAATCAAATTGTATTTGTTATCCCCTTCATTTTTTTATGTTTGAGGTTCATATCCCAGTGGCTCTATGAATATCACATAATGGATACAACTTTTCCCCACAAAGGGAATTTCCAGGGAATTCTCCATATGTAAATCAAAAACAAGCCCAAATGAATCTCATATTAAATTTAATCTAGGCTAATTAGAATTTGGTGTCCGTGTAAACATGTCATTTTAATGTTTTTGCTATAAAGAAATAAACTATCCAACTTTAATTAGCAACCACACGAGGCACATTTTAACAGTAGCAGATATGGGGTAATAAATTGTTCCTGTCCCAACAGTTTTTTTCTGGAATATGTCTTCAGCACGGCGCCACGGTGGTGTGGTCGTTAGCACCATCGCCGCACAGTAAGAGGGTTCTGGGTTTGAGCCCCGGGGGAACAAGGCGCTTTTTGTGAGGAGTCTGCATGTTCTCCCTGTGTCTGCGTTGGTTCTCTCCGGGTTATCCAGCTTCTTCCCACAGTCCAAAAACCTGCATGGATTTGGATATTCCAAATTGCCCTTAGGAGTGAGTGTGAGTCTGAGTGTGGTTGGTTGTTTGCCTTTGTTTGTCTCTGTGTGCCGTCCAAGGTGTACCCCGCCTCTGGCCCACTGACCACTGGGATAGGTCCAGTTACCCCCGTGACCCCATTAGGGAAGGAGCTGTAACGATAATAATAATGGATGGATGGATGTGTCGTCAGCATTTATATTACCAACATAAAATTAAACTATGTAGTAATTTATGTAATAATTTTATTCAGAATTTCTCTGCAATCTTAAACTGATTTACACAAAAGTAATCGGCTAAAAAGTATGTTGTGCTAAAGACTGTCCATCCAGAATCATTACCTCAAGCATTAATCAAACTGAATGCAAAGTGAAGACATGGTAAAAAAAAGCTTCATCTCCTGATGGTTGTTGAAATCATATTTATTTTTTACAATTTCACAGATAAAACTTTATCTAAAGCTCACAGATTTAGCCTGAGTGCATTTGCATAAAGACACACTTACCCAGGCAAACCATGCTTTATGTAATTAGGCACTCTTCCAGTTTACTCAAGTAACTCCAGCACCAGGCACACATGTTTTCACTTTCCCACTTTTTCAAACCAGCTTAACTTTAAGGCAGATATGGCACACAATATTTCTTTTTTTTCCTCCCCAATCATCTCTGCTCAGAGTTACTGCAACTCTGCACCGTTTTTTTCGGGAATGTGATTTACCTACTTAGAAAAGTTACTGGTTGGGATTTGTTTGACTCTTCTACAGTGGCTTTGCATAAATCAACTTTTGAAAGAGATCCCTAAAGAGGGAGGAAAGGATCATGGGAGCTAAACCGAGATAAAATCCAACAATCTCTCATTATTCTCCACAATAGCAATGGAAAACCGTGCTGGCAGACTTGGAGAGGTTTTAGCTGCTTAACTGTGGGTCATCTCATATGCACGCTGAGGCATTAGCTACTCCTACACTTCAGTTCAGTGGGCCTGCTGCATGTGAGCACTGTGAAGCTTGGTCATACTATAAATGTACACTCACACTGTTGGCCTCTTTGAATACACAGCAGCATCGTTGATCAATATGCATGATACAACGTGGAGATGCTTGCTGACACCTACGTGGAACAGACATTAAATTTAAGTGTCCTCCTCTGCTTCACATTACATATTTAACATTTATATGAACATTTTTAACACACAGCTGAAAGGGAGAGTTCACAGTGTAAATAGCCTGAAAGGCTTTTTGAGAATAATACTTTTTATGAATGTTAAAAGCATTGTGTTTTATGTTATATTTTGCAATATATGTTTGGGTTAGGTTGTAGATTCTGTAAAACCCTGAAATTGTTTTGCCACAATTCTGAAACAGTCCGCATGAAAAATTAAATTCAAGATTACCACAATACTAATTCTCAAGGTTTGCATTTAATTACAAGTGAGGCAGTTGGTGAAACTAACCTAAGCATGTGTTAAAAAAGAATTAATTTTATGCCAAAATGACTCGGTATGAGAATACCATAACTGACTTTTTTTGTTAGTTGGTTTGTTTTCTGTGATGGTGCTGTGATGTTTCTCTGATGGCAACAAATTTAACAGTGTTGAGATTTGTCCTCAGGTTAAGCTAATCACTTCTCTGGAGCATGTAGCAGCTTAGCTGTTGCTGTGGCGTAGGTGAGCCCTCACTTGGAAAAGCAATGTTCAAAAGGCTTAAAAGGGGAGGAAAAACTTTGTTTCAGCTTTATGCTCCTATAATCTGGAAAGGTCTTCCAGAGGAAGTGAGACAAGCGATAACATTTAAATCAAAGCTGAAAACACTTCTATTTGTGCAGTGCATTGACAGTCATTTCTTTATTTTCCATACCACTTATTCCTGGTAGGGTTGTGGGAGGACTGGAGCCTATACAAGCTGACCACGGGTGAGGTGGGTCACACCCTAGACAGGTCGCCAGTCCATCACAGGGCAACACAGAGACAAAAAAACACACATACTCACAATGATATGGCAATGTTGTGTCGTCAATTAACCTAACATGCATGTTTTGGATGGTGGGAGGAAGCCAGAGTACCCTGAGGGACCCACACAGACATGGGGAGAACATTCTAACATGCTGATTTTTTTTGTTTTTTGTTTTGTTTTACAGAATATATTCATTTAGTAATTTGTGATTTTATGTAGCTGTAAAGCACCTTCAATTTTGACTGAAGGAAGAGGAATACTGATGGACAAGAAGATTATTTTTATTTTGTTTTTGTTTTACAGAATATATTCATTTAGTCATTTGTGATTGTATCTAGCTGTTAAGCACTTTCCATTTTCATAGGTGTATTTGACTGAAGAAATAGGAATACTGACGGACAAGAGACAAATATGATCTTTAGCTTGATATGTTGATGTCACACAAATTTGAGGAACTTAAAATTAACAGAAGCTTCCCAAATGGATTAAATCAGCCTTCGCGCCCTTAGCTTGTAGATGTCTGTGCAAGAAGAGAGAACAGTATTACACACCGGAAATCCCAAAGCCATACAGTTTGGCTTGAGGATCCATGACAACTTCATCATGGAAAGGAGTAAGGTTTTCTCTTTACCTTCTGACAGTGGCTGTCAGTGAGTAAAAAATTGTATATTGTACAACACTTGTGCCTAGATTCGCCCGTGATCAAAAACTCTCACCCGTGATCAAAAAATCTCAACTGTGATAAAAAAACTCTCTGTTTTCTACAGGAAATACTTCAGTTATCCCAGATAAAATAGGGGACTCCAGGTTAACACTGTCTGATATATAGAGAAAGATAAAGAGAAGAGACGCAGATATAGATAAAGTATAACATGGGAAGCTGTTTCATCCATTTCATGTCACGAAAAACTTGAAAGCCATGGTGGAGAACAGGAAGCAACTCAAAAAGCTATGAGGAGTAAATTAGAAAATTGTATCAACCAACTTGGAAAAACATGAGGTTGGTCACTCACTTAATCAGTGGTGCCTGAATGAGCACATACTGAATAAAGTAAGCAGAAAACAAATGTAATTTTAACTTCGTGGAGTGAAGTGGATCACAGCATACAAGTTGGAACCCATTAGGAAGTGGCTGTGAAAGCAGAAAACAAGTTCAACCCCACCTACTGGGTACTTGCAAAACAAAACACTAGGACTCTCAGCGGTTTGGTCGAGTTGGGATGTTTTTTGCCCTGTCTCCATGTTTGTCATGTCATTTCCTGTTTTATTTTGATAGGTAACTCTCCTTTCGTTTCAGGTCACTTGCACTTCCCTGTGTGTCATCTGTCTGATTGTTTTCCCTGATCACCGATTGTGTCACCTGGAGTTCCCTTCCCCTCATGTGTTAAATAGTCTGCGTTTCTCCTTATCTTGTGACAGTGTGTACTGTCAGATCGGGCTCAAACAGGACTCAGTAGTAGAGATCTTTGTGCAAAAACTTTAATGGAAATAAAAGTGGATGGATGGATGGATGGATGGATGGATGGATGGATGGATGGATGGATGGATGGATGGATGGATGGATGGATGGATCCAAATAAGATATGAAAACTGTTAATGAATAATGAGTAAATAGAATAATGATATCCAATAATGAATTCATACTAGTTAACTATTTTAAAACGAAAGTTAAGCAGCATGCTGTCAAATGAAAACATACATGTCACGTATCTGGGACATTTCTGTTTGCAGAATAAGTAGTTCTCTGTGCATTATGCAGATTCTCAGATGTTAACAGATTTTGAGCCGACCCTCCTGTCCTCAATTGCCCAATTTTGGCTTGTTTTGAAGTCATTTGTCTTAATGTTGTCAGTAAGAATTCTTCCTTTTTCCTTTTTTTAAAATGTTCTTTTAAAGCTGGGCTGAAACAAAAATCTAGTTTAGACCAGCGGACAATAGATTATGGACTCTGAAGAGCTATCCGTCTGTTATTGTATCTTCTCATATTAGATATACGCACAGACACAGTATATCATACTTTTTTCAAATACTGGACTGGGATCTTTGAATGAACGAGTGTCTCCTCTGTAATGCAATGATTAATAAACCAGACTTTCTAGCCCACATAATATCTAAAATTATTTTGCATCTGTCAGAGTTCTTTTTTTACAATTTTTTGGTTTAAATTACTTTTCATCTGATATGAACTTGAATTTCAATATTTTGAGAAATCAGTAAAAAAAAAAAAAATACTCTGACAAATGCAAATCTTATGTAACTCTGAACTGCTTTACGGTTCTATGTATTAATTTAAATGGAGTTGGATTAAGACCAGAATAAAGAAAGAGACATGGTCCAGCCTGCATCGCCTAAAAAAAATGCAGAATGAATGGAGTCTATCCTGACATCATTTTAATGAAAAGACAATAAATAGGGCAAGGCTTGAGTTGGGATGGTGGGGAGCGGAAAGCACGTGGAGCTTAGTGGGGTCAGAGGAGGTCCATTAGGGCTGAGAGACAAAAGTTCAGCAAAGATGATAACGTGGACTGAGATAGGGCCAGAATCGGGAGGAGTGATGATGATGATCTGAGATGTGAAAACACCATTACACGGCTGGCTGAGTTTTTAATGTAGCAAAGTGATGCTTGTAATGTTAAAAGTAGAGTGGTTTAGCATTCATAGTAATAAGTGAAGGGATGTTGTGCCTCCCTCGGGTGTCAGCCGGGTCCTGACTCAAAGTTCCTTTTTAGGGCAGACACAGAGGAGAAACTTTGACTAGGTGATTGATGGTTCCTATTAAAACTTTTTGCACTATTTGTACTCCCATGTGATTATTGTGAGAAGTATGTTTGCCCTGCTGCAGACACTGGCATCAATATGACTGCATGTAGCCATCTTAACCTACAGTGCCAGTTAAAAGATTGGATCAGTATGAGTCCCTCTCTGCCTGTTAGCATGCAGCTTCATTGAAAAAGTTCTATACAGTGGGACTGTTCCTTTTTATAAACCAAAGGCTTATAATCCGGAATTTACGGTGAGTATTGAACCACCCCTCATTTCTTCGTGCACTGTTTACAAAACAGGACATAGGTGCAGTTTTTATTAACAGAATTTGTTCAAATATGTGGAAAATATATAGAAACACTGTAAATCAAGCAAAGACGTGGTTTGTATAACAAGCTTGAAAGTCAATACTTGGTTTAACCAGCTTTAAATTCTGTGCTAGCGCCACAGAAAGATCGATAGATAAAAGTCAGATAGGGTTCAAGGACATTTGAGTCGAAAATTCGACTTTTTTCTTATTTCCTTTTTGTTTGTGTGTATGTTTCTTTTAACAATCAAGAGGTAGAGTCATCATCAACCTCATATCATAACCTAACAACCTGCATGCCTAGAAAATAAGAGACAATAAAATGTTCAAGCGAGTCGGAGCTGTGCCTGCTTTACTATCTGATAAAAGAAAAATATGTATGACTCCAAATATGACCATCACAAAATCATCCACATGCTTCAGTAAATGTTGACAAGCCAGACATTGGACCAGCAACCGTTGTGAACACAAGACGTGGAAGCATCAAATTGAAATGCAGAGCAACAAAATCACCAAACAACTGAAGACTGGAGCCAGCGGCAGTTAGTGACGTGTCCCATTTAGGCCACGTTCAATAAGTAATAAGTCATAGTGAGTATTCTGTCTCCAGTGTCAACATCAGAAGAGTGAAAACATTCAAAGGGGCAGCCTTGTGCCAATTAAAGCAAGTTTTCTACAAACTCTTGTCTTTATGTTTATGCATTTAGCAGACGCTTTATTCCAAAACGACTTACAAAGTAGACACAATGTTACAGTTATCATAAGTTCTCTAGATGAAAATCCCTAGTCAGATACAGTGTTGAGAGCAAAGAGAGAAAGGGAAGTGCAGAAAGAGTAGTAGAGGGGGGTTGAGGTATGGGTAAGAGTTAGGATAGGAGGCTACACATCTTGAGGCCACTCTTTTCACGCTGTCTTTGTGGGTAATTATTGCGCACACAGAGCGTGCAGGGCATCATTGAGCTGTCATGCATCAGGTTGTCTTAGCCAGCTCCTGCGGCAGTAGCAAAGCTGGATCATGGAGGGTCATTATAGGGGGTCTGAGCTGTAGTGAAAGCTTGCAGAATTAAAACCGCAGATGGAGACATTGCTTACGTATTTCAGTTTGAACCCATTTTCATTGTAATCAGGCATAGTTAAGTCACAATAGACTTTTCTTTAATTGGTTTATTCCATTTGAGCGTAATAGAACAAATCAAGGATGGAATCCCCCCCATACCCCCGACAAGGATGTTCAACAGCTTAGACATTTTATTTGTTGCTTGAGATATGTTTCAGACAGCCTTCAGGTTTCAAGGTTTAACCCTGATTTTGGCCTTTGATAAGAACATAATTTGTTAGTGCTTTGTGTGTGGGCTCTCTCGGATGGAAGATTTTTCTTAAAACACTATCCAAGGGGTCACTGTTAACTTCAAGAGGAAGTAGAAATACCCAGCAAGGAATGGATTGCTAACACATCTCTCCTGAAGTCCCCTTCACAGATAGGGGAGCTGAATATTGCTGCATCACAAAACCATTAAAGTGAAGAACTCCTTTTGATATGAATGGTTATTTTAGTTGTGATGCCACAGCTGACTCAGAATTTAAAAAAAAATAAACTAGACGATAAAGGAAGAAGCTCATTGGGGCTGAGACTCTTGCTGTCTTGTAAAAAAAAATCTGTTTCTGTTCAGAAAAGTTGTGAAAAACTGTGAGATCTCAACTTCTGAATAGCAACGGGACATTTCTGTAAAAGCACATTCACGCCCACATTGTTATCCTAATAACGGAAAAAAAAAATCCCTTTTCATTCGCACTTTACCCCTATATTAAAGTCTTGCATAAAGGTGCAACTTTGGACTGATGTCCTCATTTGCTGTTATAACAGTCAGCAGATCATTGCCTCATGTTCACATATGTGTGTCTGCATGTAATTTAGAGACCGTTGATTCTCAGAGAAATCCCTTTAATCTCAGGTGTGTGAAACATTAAATACAGGAGGAAGCTTTTGGGTTGGGGTTTCTCACAAGTGTGGTGAAATGTGACGGTCTGAGCCAAAGAATACTTTAGTTTATGTGCCTGTTCTTTTTTATCCTTTAGCTTTGCCCTGCTTTGTAAAACAAACCGATTTGTTTTTTTAGCAAAGCAGTAATATTAATATTGTCATTTGTAATAATTTTCATGCCACTGATGTAATCAAATGTTTCATGAGGTAAATCTGTTGCAGTCATCCGCCTTTATAGTTGATGATGATGCCATCTGATTACAAACTGGTTCACATCTGTTCATTGCAGGATATTTCTCTAAGGATTTAGGGTTTGAATACCTTCACTTTGTACAGAAACATTTGTGGTTTAATATCTGTTAAATGCATGTTTCCAGAAAATTTGGGATGTGCACTATAAAATGCAAAAAAACCCTCCAAAACAAATTAATTACGAATCTAGTTTTATTTATCCAGGGACAATTACCAACAATGTCATCTCAAAGCACTTGGAGACACAGTTGAGCTCCAGCCAATTAGAATCCATTTCATTTTTATATAGTCCATTCAAATTCCAAATTGGTCTAATTAATACAGAGCCAATTCACAAAAGTTGCCTTTCCAAGGACACCGAGAAACTTTACTGAAGCCTCATTTAAATCCAACCCTTTAATCTGAACATGCACGAAAATGAGAGAGGGGGAAAACGGCCTGGCATATTTAACAAATTAAAATCCTTCCTTGTGTTTAGGAAATATAAAGAAATCTTGTATTTGATACCAGACACACAATTCCCAATCATTCCTTTTGAACTAAACCTTTTACCTGTTTGGTCAATTAAACATGTTCACTTTTAGATGTTTAAGAGAATAAATAATGTCCATGCTAAATAAATGCAAGATTTCATCTGCCAAACGGCCCTGGGTTGCTGTGCTATAATTTACCTGCTTATGGAGCTTAATTAAAATTCAGCCAGAGAAAGATCTGGATCTCTGGAAAGACATTTATGTAAGTCTAATGTTGCCCTGCTTTAATAACCATACATCACCAAGGCAAAGTATTATTACTGTCAGGGTCACAGAGGGGGGACTGGGGCCTGTCTCAGTCACTGGGCTAGTGTTGGGGTACGCCCTGGACCACTGAGCCACCCACAACCACTCAGACTCACTCCTGGGGGGCATCTATGGTCATCAATGTACCAAACCTGCTGTTTCCCATTTAAACCTCTGCAACAGTAATGTCACAGATATTCAGGTCAACCATGTCATGAACTCTGATTCACCCGCCTCAAACCATGTTTTCTTTTACACAGTCATGTTTTTTTTACCCAAATAATATTAGAAAATTAGATGAACGATCAAATTTGCTATATTCCAACAGAATGGATGCATAGCTTCTTCTCTGAAAAACATATTTTCAGGCTACATATCTGGATGCAGCCTTGGACAAAGCCACAGGAAAAAGATGCTTTCAAATGCTTTCAATTTTTTTTTCCCGTCGGTTTTAATGGAATATAACTTTGACACCACTAAACTAACACATCACAAACTCAGACATGTAAACCCTCCCTTTACTTCAGATGAAGTTGTGAATACAGCAGCTTATCGTATGCAAAGTAGAATATTCTGGATGCAGCCAGATGCAGCGAGGGTGTACCAAAGCTCCACAGCCAGCCACGTCCTCCCGCAGAGTTGGAGGAAGGCATTGTTATATAATACCGATCGCAAGTTGTGCAAGGAGTTTGGAAAAATGTTATGTTGCAACACAACTAAATCCCACAATTTGATCATTTTTCATCCATATTTTGGGTATAAGGAGAAAAGCAGGGAGGAAGCGCAGAGCAATATTGCCACCTGGAGGTCTAGAAAGCTAACTACTGAAAATATACAAATAAAACTCCCCCAAAAAAATTATCCATAACCATATCCATTGTAACAAAAGATAGAGATAAAAACACCAGACGCTTGGATTGTTTTAGCCATAGTTCCAACTCTTCTATTCACTGGAGTACATTTTCAAATGACTGGTTTGTAGGACAATCTACAAGTAAAGAGCTGTTCAACACTTTAATTTGACTAGAGCACTAGACGCATAAAGTCGGCTCTTTTGATTTTATTCCAAACATTTAAAGCTGTTGTAGGATGGAATTTAATGTCAGAGGCCATTTATGAAATGTCATCCCCTCCCTAATGAACACAGTTTGTAAACATGCACAGTAGGAGCAGTCCATCATTAAAACCCTGTTGTTCCCATATTTGTGTAGTAACACAGAGCATTTTAAGCCCTTCTTTAGCTTGATTAACTGCTGGAAATTTGATTGATATCCCTCCTTTTGATTTGTTGCTTTTGTCAAACTCTCTGAAACTGTATTCCTTTCACACAATCTTGTTGAAAAGGAAAGCCTGACCTCTTTCAGATCGAAGGTTTCATGTTTAGGGAGATGTTTTAAGAAAATATTGATCCTAACTAGGTCATTTTGTAAATATTTGGTAAATGTAACGTCAGATATAATTTATTTAATGAAAACTATATCAAAATTGCACGGCAATAAAATGATTTAAACAACCTAAAGATCAATTGATAGCAGGACAACATAAGTGGGGAAAAAACTCTGCTTCAGTTCTTTCAATAAAGATTACATTTAACCAACATGCATGTTTTTGGACTGTGGGAGAATGCCGGATTACCTGAGGGGAACTATTATTTTCTATTTATTGCATGGATATTTGCTGCAGTGTTGGCGTGATAGCCCAGTTTCAACAAATTTTCAACTGACCGACGATGATATATCTGGAACACTTCGATAAGTAAAGGAGTTCACAGTGGGCTCGAAGAATGCAACTTGCCTAGATCTTGCGGCTGTAAAACAAGTCCAGAACATCACCTATTTTCCAAACCTCCTGCTATGTGCCCTGACCAAACATCTACACTTTGGTCTAGCCTGTCCAAAGTACATTATTCCAGAAATCATTTGGTTTGCACGGATACGGCTTTGCAAATCTAAACATACTGTGCTCTCTTTAGAAAGAAGAACTACGTTCCTGATCAGTCTTTTTTTTATTGTACTGCGATTACCTTTGAACTTCAACATGCTAGCTGAGGCCTGTAGAGTTTGAGATGTTGTACTTTGGTGTTTTGTGCAGTTTTGCAGAATCTTGCTAGGAAGACATCAAGCTGTCTTTTCTTCTCCTTTTCTTCCTCCAAGTTGTTTGAAAATGGCCTCATAACTCCTCCCAGATTAGTGGGTAAAAACAATTGATTCACAAAGGCCATGGTTCGTGTTTTTCCTTCGTTACATTCTACATATAATAAAATGATAAACAATGCTCACACTTGTACATACGATAAGTTCATCCAAGTTTATTGGATTTTCAGCATCCACTTGTCACTTCTTAATACCCGAGCAGTGTTTTGAGCAGTTTTAGTGTACCTAATTTTTGCTAATTACAGAACAATAGTATAATATACCATATGCTGTTTATTTGAGGTTGTTTGAGTCTAATTGTAAGACTGTCTGATTTTTTTGTGTGCCTTGAAAAAGTGCTTGCTCATAGAAGTGATCAAGTCCAAAAAATCTGTTTCGTTTATTATTGCCTAACTTATCTACAGGGGTTGGACAATGAAACTGAAACACCTCGTTTTAGACCACAATCATTTATTAGTATGGTGTAGGGCCTCCTTTTGCGGCCAATACAGCGTCAATTCGTCTTGGGAATGACATATACAAGTCCTGCACAGTGGTCAGAGGGATTTTAAGCCATTCTTCTTGCAGGATAGTGGCCAGGTCACAATGTGATGCTGGTGGAGGAAAATGTTTCCTGACTCGCTCCTGCAAAACACCTCAAAGTGGCTCAATAATATTTAGATCCGGTGACTGTGCAGGCTATGGGAGATGTTCAACTTCACTTTCAAGTTAATCAAACCAATCTTTCACCAGTCTTGCTGTGTGTATTGGTGCATTGTCATCCTGATACACGGCACCTCCTTCAGGATACAATGTTTGAACCATTGGATGCACATGGTCCGCCAGAATGGTTCGGTAGTCCTTGGCAGTGACACACCCATCTAGCACAAGTATGGGGCCATGATATGGCAGCCCAAACCATCCCTGATCCACCCCCATGCTTCACTGTGGGCATGCAACAGTCTGGGTGGTAAGCTTTTTTGGGGCTTCTCCACACCGTAACTCTCCCGGATGTGGGGAAAACAGTAAAGGCGGACTCATCAGAGAACAATAAATGTTTCACATTGTCCACATCCCAAGATTTGCGCTCCTTGCACCATTGAAACCGACGTTTGGCATTGGCACGAGTGACCAAAGGTTTGGATATAGCAGCCCGGCCGTGTATACTGACCCTGTGGAGCTCCCGACGGGCAGTTTTTGCGGAAACAGGAGAGTTGAGGTGCATATTTGAATTTGCCGTGATTTGGGGAGCCATGGTTTTATGGTTTTTGGATAGAATCCGGGTTAGCACCCGAACATCCCTTTCAGACGGCTTCCTCTTGCATACACAGTTAATCCTGTTGGATGTGGTTCGTCCTTCTTGGTGGTATGCTGACATTACCCTGGATACCGTGGCCCTTGATACATCACAAAGACTTGCTGTCTTGGTCACAGATGCGCCAGCAAGACGTGCACCAACTATTTGTCCTCTTTTGAACTCTGGTATGTCACCCATAATGTTGTGTGCATTGCAATATTTTGAGCAAAACTGTGCTCTTACCCTGCTAATTGGACCTTCACAGTCTGCTCTTATTGGTTCAAAGTGCAATTAATGAAGATTGGTCACCAGGCTGGTCCAATTTAGCCATGAAACCTCCCACACTAAAATGAGAGGTGTTTCAGTTTCATTGTCCAACCCCTGTACATGCTTACCTCAATCTAAAAAATGTTAGATTGTAAAACCTGCTCACTAAGGATCCATGCGAGAGTTCCCATCCATTGTTGTTGGTGCAGTTAAAAAAGCACAGTATTGCATGCATGGCAGAGGAATTAAAGCACCAGCAGATGGAGACAAAGACCAGTATTTGTGAAACTTGAAAACAGAGTCAATACATTTCTGTCAAACATTTTGCCATACAATGGTTCATTCTGTTGCTGGTTATAGGTGGAGAACATACATCAGCGTATGTGTTATATTACTATAAGTTCTATGTAAAAATGCCCTTTCAACACATTTTATATTAGTGTAATTTCCCATCTTGGGATTGATAAAGTACAGCCATCTTTCAATCATTCATTTATAGCCTGAGGCTGCAATGTGGATATCAAAGACGGCTTTAGAAGTTCACACGTTTACGAAAAAAAGCTTCACCACAAATAGTGTGTTTACAGTTTTTTTTAATTTGTTTTAGTACAACAGTTCAAGTCAACTAGACACTTGAGATGCCAGAGTGTATTGCTGTTTTGCATTCCATGTGTAGACCCCCTGCTGGTTGATGGTTCATGATGACGCCCATTTCCACGTCTGTCGTGTTAACTCGCAGGTATACAGCAAGAAGTCGTGTGCTTTGAAGACAACCCCAGATTTATTTTTTTTAGACAATTTTGTTTTACAAAAAGCCAATAATCAGCAGTGGCACAAAACCAGCAGCAGGAAGTTAACAGAACGTGGGTAGCAAAGCTGCACTTAACACCCGCATGTTTAACAGCCGACGCCATGTTCGAACCTTGTGCTAATTTTTTTCTCTTTTCCTATTTTACATTAAGTGCGGAGAAAAGGTGTGGTTCACAAACAGTCTCAAAAACACACTATGAATCCAGTGGTAATAAAAGACTGATGCATAGAAACATGCTTCCAAAAATGGAGAAGAACACACTGCCATTTCTTTTTTTATTCTTTTTTTTTTTTTAAAGGGCTTAAGCTGCACTGACAAGCTACATATCAGATGATTACATTAGACTCACGGAAGGAAAGGGGGATCCACATGTATAACCAGCGCAACTACACTTAGAGCAGGAGAATTGAAAAAATTCACAAAGTGGAACTTGTATCTATTTCAAAAGGTGGGTTGTGAAAACAAAATACTGGCTGAACAAAAAATAAACCAATCTTTGGATACGTAAAAAACCCTATACAATCCCCCGTTTGTGAGCTTCAGTCTTCCGAGGCGCCTTCCTCTTTGGTTTCCTTGTTCTTCCGGACTTCTTCCAATTTCTTGTCCTATTTAAAAAAAAAAAAATACATGTGTATATAAATATATTAAGTAAACTTCAAGGAGACACCTTAAATGTACATGTTCTTTACCAAAGGGAATTGGCTACCTTTTCTTTGAATTTTTCATTCATTGCTGCCATAATTGCTGTGCGGTTCTCTTTATTGGCCTCCATCTTTTGATTGAGCTTCTCTTCAGCCATCTTGCTGAAATTGTTGTTCTCCTCCATAGCTTTCTGTAGCACCTCCTTTTCATGCTCACGTTTCTCAGCTAAATGCTTGAGAACCTCTGCTTCATGGTTCTGCATGGGAAAAAGAGCAAGTATACTTCATAAACAATCGAAAGACTTTTTTTTTTTTAAACAAATGAGATCATGCATTTTGGCATTCAACAATAAGGGATGTTGAATTTTCTTTTTTCAAACCTTGCGTCTCTCCTCTGCAGCATCCAGCTTTCTCTGAATCTCCTCCAGCGACACATCCTTCTTTTTGGGCGGAGACAGGGGAAACTCGCCTTTGGCATCAGGGGCAGGAGCAGCCAGGATGACCTCAAAGGCCTGGCCGGAGGCCCTCTTGTCGAGTTCTTTGACTTGGATGTCTGAGCAAGAAAAAAAAAGAAAAAAAGTTAATCCATCTGAACTAGGGCATTTGGCACCCACTAATTAGTTATTTTCTTAGAAAATTGCTTAAAGAAAAAAAAAAAGGTAACATTTACCTTCAGCGGCTGCCATTTCTAATGTTTTATGCAGGTCTATTTACCTAAAGAGGAAAGAATAATGTATTTTAGGAAAAAAATAGAAAAACTTATCAGGGAGTCTTTAAGGCATTTTTCCAGACGTCACCAACAATGTTGGGGGTGGCGACACCCAGTGGCGGCACCTAGAACTGCAAGCAACCACCGCCCATCAAGCCAAACAAAACAGCTCGAGCATCCAACGCACGCGCCTTTATTTATGCCCCAACTCCAAACGGCATTGACTCCAAAATCAATACCCGAGCAATCAAGATCAATTCTGATTAGATGGGGCGCTTTTGTATGGGTGGGGGGGGGGGGGGGGGACTTCGATGACAGGTCAGTTTGCTGAAACAAAAGGCTGTGATTGGGATGGGTAGGGCAGACTGGGCGAGACAGACGGCCATTTAGACGTCTAAAATGATCAAATATTTTAAAAAAAATTCAATTAAAAATAAAAATGAAATGACATCAGCATGTCCAGGGAAAGCCACCATCAAGGGGCACCTGTTCCTTGCACCACGTTTGGAGATGGAGGAAAGGGATACAAACAGAAGGGACACAATAGCTGGCTGAGCAAGCCAATCTCACACAAAAAAAAAAAAAAAAAAAAAAGGTTACGTCTGTCCTGTCGTTTGAAAACTTAGCAATTAATAAATAAGTGAACAAGTTGCCATGCCAATTTGTGAACAAGCCTTTACTAAAAAAATATTTTTAAAAATAATAGACAAGTAAGCCAATAGATGATGAATACACAAACCAGCTGGGTTCATTGGGCCGAAAGCTCCCTCTCTTCTGGTATTCTATGGAGGCTAACAGCTAGCTTAAATTTGCAGTTGTGTATCGTGAACTCGCCATGAAAATGCTAACAAACACACGTCCAAGCAGCCAACGTCCCTACTTCCAAGCTGCGGATATCAGGAAGCTGACACCCACAGCCTGTGTCTGTGTCATTAAGCTGCTGACCAAGTCAAAAAAAGGAAAAAAAATTCCGTTTGACAATAGCCGCCGTCATTAAAATTCAATTCGTCTTTGGCTCAGTCTTTAAACAAACTGCACCAAACAAAGGCGCTTTTGACAGCAATGTGACTAGCTGCTGCAGACAAAAGGGGTGCTGAGACAGGATAAGACCACGCAAGAAATATTCAAACAAAGAAAACACTTAATTTCCACATACTGAAGGCCTTGATACAACAATTTTGGGAATTAAAAAGTCGACGAACGCCAACCATTTCAAGAACAAAACAAAAAAGGAACAAAAAAAACTTGCAGCTCAACCCCTCCCCTGCTATCTCTCTGGAGGTGCCAACGGTACCAGGGTCTGGCACCATACAATAGGCTAACACGCCGCCGCCATAAAGGAAAACAAACGCCGCCTTTGTCTCAGTCTACCAAGGAAATGACCCCAAAAATAAGTTTCACACACCGTGGAGTGACAGAAAACCACCGAAAAACGTCCACATTAAAGCCGCGTGCAACGCCTTCACGGGCAACACAAGCAAACATAAGAAAATAGTTCCATCTTCGACTATATGCCTATGCTATGCTTTATACTCAATTTCTTATCGACAAAAATGACCTAAAAAAATCCTGTAGACATTTTCTGTGACAGAGATGCTTTCAGTCACACCCACCTTCAACAAGCAGTGGATGCTGCGCTCCTCTCCCTCAGATTTCGCCACGAGCCCTATGCACGAGCACAGCAGGCTTGCACATAAATGTGCTACTGCCAGTGGCGTCACGCTTGTTTCAACCAATCAACGGCTCGTGCCCCACTCTTCTCACCCCGTTTTGGGGATTGTAGTTTTTTCCCTTCAGTCTTTCATCTTGGACAATTGACTTTAACCCTTGTATTGTCTTCACTTTTGGGACCCTCTGGTATCCCTCGGGTCAAATTGACCCGTGACATATATGGGGCTTTAAAAACCATTGTGAAATAAAATTTAACTTCATAATCTATTTAAAAATATTGTCTTTATCTACATTTCAAACAATTGAGATAACATATATGTTTAGGGAATGCAATCAGTCTCTCCTGGAACACAATTAACAATGGAAGTGTTATTCGTTTTTTTGTCATAAGGTTATAATTCATGTTAAAAATCCACTATGTGATCATGCTTATCTTGGAAAAGATTAAGTGGGATAATGTTTTCATTAACATTTATTACTTTGAATGCAAACTCTCAATACATAAACTGGAACTTCAACAATCAATAACTTTTATCTTATGAAATACTTGCAACTGAGTTGATGCTTTTGAAAAATGACAGGCAGTCCTTGAGAATACATGGAAGCTCTTCAGAGACATTGTGGCTCTAAAAATGGCTCTCCCTGTCTCAGCATCCCACAGACTTTCAGTCGACTCCCCTCTTGACCTATAGACACCAGCAGGGATGAGGATGCCAAAGTAGGCATGCAGATTCATGGTGTCCATCTCTTTCCACTGCTCACCGAAAACAAGACTCCCCTCAAGATTGGTCATATCCAGAATAATTTTCTGAATTGAGTCAGGAATCAACAGCTCAAAGGATGACTTGATATCCTGAACATGAGTCACTGCAAATCGTGTGGGCCCTCGTACCATCCGTATTATGTTAGCAGCTGAGCGGGGGGGCTCTCTCACTGGGGATGAATACCATTCTATCTGTCCATTCTTAGACAAATATGGCTGTGGGGCTGCTCCAGCGGCTGGCTGTGGGGCTCCTTGTGGTGCATAGTCCAAATCTTCAAATTCACTTTCAGAATCAGAATGGATATCTAAATGATCCTCAAATTCGGAGACATTTTCTTCTTCCACATCGCTGTGTGCCTGACTCTCTTCAAATATGAGCTCCAAAGCTCTCTGACAGCTAAATCTTTTTGTCATACTGAGGGTGGAAGAATCTGTACTGTGATGCAGTGGTATTTATCTTTTTTGTCCCCCCCTTGATGGGCAGGTGCGAGGAATATAGTGCGAGAAAATTGTTTGATGTATCAAATGTTATGGACAATCATTCGAAAAAAAGGGGTTTACAGGTGGACACATGAAAGAGGGTGCGGGAAAGAGTGGGAAAGAGTGCGGGAAAGTGAGAGCAAACAGCTTCTCACTGCTTAGATTATAATAATGCAACATTATGTGTGTGTGTGTGTGTGTGTGTGTGCGTGCGTGCGTGTGCGCGCGCATACAAGCATGCGTGTGTTTGTGTCTGTGTGTGTCTGTCGGCATCTTTCTGTTTGTCTGTGTGTCTTGTGGGCATGTTTTTGTGTGTCTCTGTGTATGCGGGTCAATCTGACCCGAAGACCATACGAAGGATGTAAATGTGTGGGGTATAGTAGCATGTGTGCTAAAATATTTTTTTTTGTTTATACATGTTCATCACAGAAAATAAGGTAAGGCCATTGAGTTTCAGGTAGAAAAAATGTATACTCGTACCATTTTTCTTATTGTAAAAATTTGAAACGGGTCAATTTGACCCGAAGACCATACAAGGGTTAACTGTCGAGGCGAGAGTTGGTCTTCCAATCTAATCTTTATATTTTTGAATGTAAAGATTAGAAGATCTCTGAAAAAAAATGTATGCATGGATGTGTGACGTTTCTGTCTGTCAATATTAGTCATTATACTTGTTTTTATAGACAAGTGACAAATACTCACCTCTGTTCACTGCAGGTCAAAATAGCTTTTGCCTATTTAGTTTTGATATTTACTCAAATAGCACTGCAACAATTCCTTTACCTTAAGATCTTTGTTATTCTATGATAATTTGAATATATTCAAATTACATTAGACTAATGAAAAAGGAGATTTGTTTTTAAATGATCTGTCTAGCTCAAGCTTCACAGTAACTCATATGCCAAATACTGGGATAAAATTTAGCTTCAGAAAGCCTACCTGTACTCTTTGATTTTGGACTAATAATAGCTCTACGTCTTCTGATTAGGAGAGGAGCATATTGTGTTTGTTCTGTCACAGTGGCATCAGTCTAAATGTTTTTCTAATCGCAGGGCCACAGTTAGATCTATTTTTACTCGTGCCTTGTGCAGATGTAATATTGTCTTCTGACTTGACTGAGCAGCTACTATTGAAGCCACTGTCTGTGAAATGTTTAATTAAAGAAAAGTGATGCACTGTTCTCATGATGCAAGTGCAACATCACCCGTGTCATATCAGTTCTATATTATTCAGATGACTCAATCATACACTTTATAGAAGCAGAGGAAGATGTGCTGGTTTTTATAGGAAGCATGGAATATATAATTGATATTTCATTTGCTTCCCTGTGAGGTCACGTGAGCTGGGGTTTTGCTCCCTTTGATTATAAATCTTAGGTTTATCTTATAGTTTTTGATCCACCAATACAATACTGTTAAGGAATCTCAAGGTTTGATGCAAAAAGGATGAAGACATTGGTTTTGATTTTCATATCAAGGGTTCTAATGCTTAAATGCAAATGGGACATTTCTGTTTCCTATCATTTAATCAAACTGAGAAACCTGTTTCTTGTTGTGCGGATTGGGTGTAGATTGAGAAGATAAAAGCTCAGTCTACAAATCTCCAAAGCAGAACGATATGTGTCAAAGCTTTAGGAGGTTCAAAACATTTCTGTATGCACTATAAATGAGAAAAGGCTCTACATAGGAGACTGAATGTTTGACTTCATTGTAGAATATTTGGAGTTTGATCCATGATTTTGTGTTTTCCTTCTACACTTTTTAGACAGTGTTCTAAAAGATATGAAAATCATGTTGGAAAACTGGTATAGTTGTGGAGTTTAGGAAAAAAACACTTCCTGGTCTGGTGGTCTGCTTAGCTTGCTATATAGCATGTATAGGATGTTGGAGCCTGTCTGTTGTGGCTGGAGTAGGTAGCCCCAATAGGCTGCTGTTATCAATCATATTCAACATAGACCTGTGTGCTGAGATATTAGTATTTTGATTCATTCAATTTGTTCCTCTGTGGATATGCACATTTCGGCAACATGCCAATGCAGTTCTGGGCACTTTAACCAAACCTATTGGAAAAATCAAACCTATTGGAAAAATCAAACGATTTTTATTGTCTTCAGCTGTGTAGACTTGAAAATTGATTGCTTTGTTTTGGCAGATTGCTGTGAATCCTTGCATTGACATTGACAGCCAGCAAGATAACTCTGGTGCAATACTAGGATTGAAGGTGTCACAATCAAAATCAGAATCAGCTTCCAGAAAGCATAGTTTTTTAATAACTCAATTTGACCTGTAGAAGAAAACCTGAAAATAAAGTGATTAAAAAATGGTTAAGTGAAAAACAAAAGTATAAGTGCAGTTAGCTATTGCAGTTATGGTTGTTTTTCATTCTTAAAATGGACAGCAACATTTTGAAAATTGTGTAGATTTTATTCCAGTTTTTGGGAGGAACAGAGTGTATTGTGAAAAATAACTGTTTGTACGCACAATAAATGGCTCCTTTGCACCATTTTCAATTAATCTGTGTTCTGGGTAGGTATCTCAAAGGAGTGTCCTGTTTGTTAAGAGGAGGTAGACTGTGGGTCATGCTTTGAAGAGTTAATTAATCTGTGTAGTCTCTACAAGAAATAAATTCACTGTATAGAGACTAAAGGCAGTTGACACTTTAGACCAGGTGACTTAAATATGTAGTTCTTTACAAACAAAAGTTTCATAAGTAAGCAAAAGAGCACTACTTGGAAAAAACACATTCACAATGGCTCTCCTTTAAAACTGATATATTAGTTCTCTTCTTTCTTCTATTTTGTTTGCTCCACTTTTGATTAGGAATCAGTAAACCTTACTTGCTGGTACAAATCAAACATTCCCTCATATTTTTCTATATAATTAGTTAAACAAAGTAACATGCCAGTGCTACAGTTTACCCCCCCATTGTGTTTTCATAGGGAGTATATTTGAATTTGTCATTGATATTGTGAATGTTATGTTTGATCTAATTACGTCTGTCTGTACCTGTCAATTTTAACGACGATGATGATGTAATCAAGTTAAAAAGACACTCCAATCCTTTATGTTGAGACACCACGTGATACAGAATTTTTCACGTCATGTATGGTTTCTATGTGCCAAAATGACCTAATTAACTAACCAGCTTGTTATGCCACAATGGCTGGAAAGAGCTTCACCGCAGACAGTGGTTCTGGGCAATATGGGCCAACAGCACAAAAAAAGTTTAGCTAGTTTTAGTCCACTATTTCTAGCATGTATTCAAGGCTGAGTTAATACCCTGATGACTGTTAAAATGCAAATCTCTTTGGGTTTTTCGGCTTTTGAGGTTTTGAAGGAATAATTTATTTTCCGCTTCAAATGTAATTCAAATGATTCTACCTGTAGTTGCTGACCATAAACTATAAATACAGTGAACAAATGTATAGCCGCTATAGTTTTTGAGGTATTGCGTGTCCCAGAACTGTGCCTGAGCGTGGCCAAACTGCTCCGTCTTTGATGAGGGACAGATGGCGTGCATGCTTGCCAGCATCGGTCTTCCTGGCTAACTGGGTCTGCGGTGCTCGAGAGGACAAAGACGGGTGAGTGAAAGCAGGAGACAGAGAGATGGGGGGGGGGTAAGGCAAGTCACAGGAGGCATGTCTGTCAGCCTGGTCCAGCGGCAGCACCAGCCAAAATCAGCAGATGTATGCGAGCGTGCTGGTGTGGAAGAGGATTTGGTCTTACTAAAGGGGGGGGCGGGGTTCTGATTTCAAAGTTGCATCTTTTAATGAATGTTCAATGTTTCAATGACTTACTTTTCCAAATATACTGTAACTTGAAATCAATGACTCATTGACCATTTGGCAGTGAAACCTACATGCAAACAAATATACATATTTTAGATATGTGTTTACAAGAAATTTGGCACAGATTTATTCAGACTTGACCCTCAGAATTGAGTCTTACATACTGTGTGGATGACTGAAGCCTAGAAACAGATGATGATTCAGGATTCAAAGCTCTGTGATAAAAAGAACACAAGTGGTTGCATGATGGGGGGAACACATGGATGTTATTAATCCATGCATCTCCCGCTGGGCTGCAGCTGTGTCGTAGCAGCAGCAGTGGCAGCTGATCCACAGGAAGCATTCCTTCTGAGACAGTAGAGGAGTACGATCCTCCATTGAGGAGCACTCAGAATGCCGGCGTGTGCTGTGGCTGGTACTGGATGCATGACCCATTTTTTTGTTTGTCCACACAAACACCATGCTGGCAACCACACCACCCACAGAGTCAATCGCGATAAGGGAAAACTCTAATGGTGCTGTAACTGTCAAAATAAAATGTCTGAAAGGTGTGACGCGTGTCTCCATATGCAGAGTAAGGGAAGCTGATTAATTCATATCCCGTTGGAGTTAAAAAATTTAAAGGGTAAATAAAAACATTTGCTCCTTATGATTAATGTTGGTAAGCGTAACTAGAATTAGAGTAATCCAAGGTCGATTCACAAATAACACAAAACGTATTTTTTCTGAAAAATGTGTGCACTATGTTCCCTGTTGCCATGATGCCAAATCTATATGGCAATTATATTTAAGTTTAGAGTTCACATTTATGTAACGGAGGGTTACATAATCATCAACTCAGCTGCTCTTATCTGGGAGGCTGCATGCTGTCTGGAAGTGGCTTCAGCATCCCTGCCCCCACCCTCACTTATTATGCATGTGTGCACAATGTCTGTGTGAATCAATGTGCATGTACAGTATGTATGGCTCGTGTAAATATGGCTGCACTTGTGGAGAATTTACTGAAGAGGTCGAGTGTCATCAAGAAGGCATGGAAGGGTGTTTCATATGATATTAATCTGTCATTGTAGCTCATTTTGTGTCTGTCTCACATAGACATGAACAACCAAAAAATGATTGGCAGTAAAGAGTGGTTTTCAGGGACTTCAAACATATAGAAAGATCTTTCTTCAAACTTTGTCTGATAATTCATATTTTCTATGTGTTAAAAAAAAAAAACAGACGTATCTATCATACATATATTGTACGAATTTGCATATTTTGTAAGAGAATAACAGCAGTTAAGAGATAAATTATTCTAGAATCTGTTTGATTTATTCATACTGTACCAGATAACAATAAAAGTCATATCAGGGTACAGGAAAGAAGTTTAGTACAGTCCAAGTACAACATGGAGCCTATCCCAGCTGACAATGGGCGAGAGGCAGGGTTACACACTGGACAGGTCGCCAGTCCTTTAGAGGATCACACAAAGACACACAACCACACATACTCACATTCACTATAATATGGGCAAAGTTGTGTTGTCAATTAACCTAACATGCGTGTTTTGAATGGTGGGAGGAAGCTAGAGTACCCAGAGGGAATCCACACAGACATGGGTAGAACATGCTAACTCTACACAGAAAGGCCCAGTCTTTACCGGGCCACACAGAGACAAACAACCACACACACTCGCATTCACTCCTAGAGGAAATTTAGAGTGTTCAATTGACCTAGTGTGCATGATTTTTAGACAGTGGGAGGAAGCTGCAGTAGGAACATATTGTAGATATAATTGGGATAGCTGGCAACAGGTCAGTAACATCTGTGGGTATTTAATTCTTTAAATGTACTTTGGTAACTCAGATGGAACAACCTCATGCTTTAATACCGCAAAGCCTTTATTCCGTGCTCACATGTTGAAGTATTCTTGATCCAAGATAGCCTCAAATTGTCTGAAAACATCTTTCAAATGAATGTTGTGTAGTGTAATGAAAAAAGAGCCATCTAAAATACATACAAAATTTGTAAAACTTTTTAGATTAGATTCAGATTTATTGTAACTACATACAGTAAATAGTGTGGTATTGTGGTACAGGTTGATTATATAGCATTCGCTCAGTATTTAAAACCTATGTATGGGTGATGTTATCCTTGCATTCAGCAGAAACTTTAATCCAAAGTGATTTACACAGCATGTCTACAGTTGAGTGAGTAGTTGTAGATTTTGGTGATGAAAAAAATACCTGATTTCAACATATGTATGCCCAATATTTCCCCTTTTTCTTCAGCTGTTTGTTAGCTGATAAAAGATTGAGCGATGGAAGTAAAGCATCTTGCATTGTTGGACATTATCTTTGAATACCGAAATTAATAATGCATGTTTATGGCACAGAGGGAGAAGGCATTGTGTTGGCACTGCTTCATCAGCAGGATCTGAACGCAAACATTTACAGTGGAGTAAAAGAGAACACAGGTTTCTTTTATTTTGTAACCCTTATTTTCCCCAAGAGCAATGTGCTCTGATCTGTACAAGCTAAAAGGTTCAATATTTTTTAGATATATCAATTGTTTTAGGTGAGACTTTTATATTCTCCGTGTTCACACCTGAGATTAATATTTCAGTTCTGTGTCGTGCAGCTGTTCCACGTAACGTTCTGTAGCCGTCTCTGTCACAGCTTATGGTGAAATAGGAGCCCTGCCCATCAGGGACAGCTTGTTTTCAGCTCTCTAAAAAGCAGTCTGAGCCCCAGAGCTAGGCAAAGGGGTGGGTAGATGGGTGTGTGACAAGCATGTTAAAAGAGGGGGGGGTTACATGGGTAACAAGATAGACGCTGAGAGGGATGTAGTCTAGGTAGGGAGCACTACTAAGTGATGCATCTTCGGGGGCATCGATAGGTCTACTTGCTGCTGAATCAGAGCTTGTTACCATCACAAAGCTCTTCGGGGACTGTTATGTCAGCCCCTGACGGAGAGAGGAGGCAAGGCAAACAAAAGGATGAGAAGGATAGGAGTGAGGCGTCAGGTGGTGACGGAAATTTCAGGGGGATTGGCAAAGGCTTGCCTGGACGGTCTGCTGAGAGCTGCAGGCAAACACTGAATGGAAATGGAGATTCGTATGCGGACCGCATATCTAAATTCTGCTCCACATGGTGAAAAGGGTTTTACACCCAGAACTAAACTTGATTCTGATTGATCCCACCAGCTGTCATTGCCTTTTTTTGCATGCAAGCTGGTCCCAGACTTGGAAACTTCTGTGCTGAATTAGATTAGTCTCTGGTAATAAGGTTTGTCAGTGAGTAATATTCATAATCTTAATCTGGGGGATTAATTTGATCCTGATATTAGCATAACAAAATTCAGTCATAGAAGCCAGATGTCTGCATGCAATGCTCAGCTCAGCTCAGCTCATTATTAAGCACTTTTTCCTACTACCCAGGCCTTTTAAGTGACACTTAGATCACATATCTAATACCGCATGCTCCGTTTGAATACTTGTTTTACTGGTATGAAAAATAAGGCAGGATACCAACATCTTTCACTGCTATGGTAAAGCCTGCCTGGGGTATATGGTGTAGTTTTCAGGGTCCGATGGGCTGAGCATGCTGCTCAGACACTCCTTGGGCGGTGTGTCTATTTCACACATGCGTCTCACTCCATTTCAGCAGGAGCCCTTTTTAAAGGCCAGCGGGAGCTACCAGCCGTTACTAAATAGAGACTCTTTTGTGCTGCTCTCCTCAGCCTCTGACGTTCACCTTGCTATGTGATGAAGTGAGTCCAAGTAACAGTTTAAGAAAACGAATTGTGGTATGATGTGCCATTTGCAAATGTTCCAGTCAAATGTATCAAGTACTGAGAAACCTTTTCACACCCTTTTGTCCTGAGAGGATTTCTATAGATTTTTCAAAACGAATTACAGTGGATTTAGAGCAGATTCATAAGTATACTTTTCTGCATTTCATGATCAATTTGACTCCCTTTTGTATTCTATTCTCATAGATGAACATCGTATCTGTAATTTGATAAACATCCTTATGAAACAAAGTTTTTGCACAACCTGAAAGAAACAGAGAGAGAGAGATAGCCCGCCGATTATATTTTCACAAAGGAAGTTACTCTCAGTGTTAACAGACCTTGTTTGGGAGGACAAAGTTATATTATTTTTGGTTGACTTACACATTCGCCCCACTTCCCTTTTTCCTAATTTGTTTTCATTCATTTGTTAGGTGTAGGCATGAAAAACAATGAGGTTGTGATTAGGAAAGCATCACTGGTTTGCCTTAGAGTAGACCTTCTTATGTTGTCTGATTCCTATTCCCTCTTTGTTGCAGACAAACTAAAGGCACCTGTTGACAACACATTACTTTGTTTATCCTAAATGGACTGATGATGGACTACTGGATTGATGGCGATCTGCGATTTATAGCTGATCTGTAAATCTGTAAAGCGATGCTTTGGTGGTTAAATTTTGCCCGTTTGAGAAGCCAAAAAGTATCTGTTGAGCGTATTTAACTCAAAGGACCCTTATCCTCCAAAACAATGTCTGGATACAATGCAGATAAGGATGGTTGCACACAAAATGATGTAGCTTAAACAGTGATACTGAAAGTGGGGTAAGTTTAGTAGTTTACTCTTATCTTTTAATTTTAGGGGAGGGCTTAAAGAAAATCGTTGGAATCCCATCTACTTGAACCCTCTTGCAAAGGCCTTTGTCACAAGTCGGTCACTCATTAATGGATTGTGGTCTGGCAGTGCTTACACAGCGTTTAAGACAATCCAGACTGTTTTCATGTGTTGTTCCAAGATGGTGGAATGACCTACAAAGCGCTACAAGAACAACAAGAACAACCATTACGAGACCCACCTGTTTAAAGAGCATCTCCTATCTAAACTCTTACTCATACCTCTGTATCCTTCTACAACTCTTTATGCAACAGTATGACAACACCAGAGATTCTGACTACAGATTTTCCTCTAGAAAACTTATAACTGTAATATCGTGTCTACTTTGTAAGTTGCTTTGGATGAAAGCATCTGCTAAATGCATAAACATAAACATGAAATGTCAAAAGAATATTTTTCTGACAACGCGTTGTAAAACAGCTACCATGCATCTTATGAAAAGTGCCAGGGCTACGTTTGGTCCATCCATCCATCCATTTTCTGTACCGCTTATCCCCTAATGGAGTCGCTGGGGGACTGGAGCCCATCCCAGTGTGCAATGGGAGAGATTTAGGGTGCACCCTGGACGGTTCCCAGTCGCAGGGCCACACAGAGACACACGAGGACCAACAACCATGCAAACTCACATTCACTCTTAAGGGCAATTTGGAATGTCCAATCAACCTAACATGCAGGTTTTTGGACTGTTGGATTATTTAAGAGATCATGTTTGGTAGTGTCACGTCTGGGGGAATGTCTGGTGTCTCGTCATGTGTTGATTACCTATTGTGTACACCTGGGGTTCCCCTCCCTCATGTGTTTGAATATTCCTTGTTTCCCATGTCCTGTGCCAGTGCGTATTTGTCCTTCGTCACTTTTCTTCACCCTTCGCCACGTCAGGTTGGATTTTTGTCACAGCCATGCCATAGCCTAGTTTACTTTATTGCCATAGCATTTGTTTTTGCCACAGCCATGTTAATCTTGTTTGTACTTTGCCGTAGCCACGTTTTTTGTCCTAGCCATGTTTTTTCACAGTCATGTTTAATCTTGCTTTGTTACTTTGTCCATAGTTTTCTCACAGCCTTGTTTTGAACTTTGCCTGCATCCACTCCGTTTGAGTGTGTTTTTTGTTCAAATAAACCCTTGTTTCTGAATCTCCGCGACTGAGTCCTCCCTAAGATCCACCCTCCGTGACAGGTAAGCAGTCAGGTATTATTGATTACCTTCTTAACTGATTTAATGTCAACATATTACAACGTATTTTACAGCTATGACTGACAGGTTGAGTTGGAAAATGTCTCTGTGCTCAGTTGGCTTAAAAAATTTGAGGGCCTTTTTTTTAGAACTCATTTGTTTTATTTATTTCTATTTAGTTTTTGGTATTATTTAATTCCTCCCCTTATCTGTGTGAGTGAGCATGCGTGGGGGGGTGGGGGGGGGGCTCACCCCCTCCTTGCCTCTCTTCGCTGGTCGCTACCACACTTTCCTGCGGCCAGATTGGGCTCTGGGGTGCTACACTGGGGCATGTGCTCGCCAACTGGTGCATTTACCATTCATACTTTATGTTTTTAGTTTATGTATAGTCTCAGTGTCATGATGGTGGGTCTTAGGGAGGACTCAGTCGCGGAGATTCAGAAACAAGGGTTTATTTGAACAAAAACGCACTCAAACGGCGTGGATGCTGCAAAGTTCAAAACATGGCTGTGAGAAAACTATGGACAAGGTAACAAAGCAAGATTAACATGACTGTGTAAATAAACATGGCCGTGACAAAACATGGCTGTGAAAAAACAATGAACAAAGTATCAAAGCAATAAAGTTAACAAGGCTGTGGCATGGCTGTGAAAAAAACATGGCTATGACAAAAAAACAGAAAACAAGACTATGGCATGGCTGTGACAAAAATCATGGCTATGGCAAAGTGCAAAAAATCAAAACCTTACATGACGTGGGGAAACGAAAGACGAAAACACACTGGCACAGGACATGGGAAACGAGGACTATTTAAACACATGAGGGAGGGGAACCCCAGGTGTACACAAAAGGTAATCAAGACATGACGAGACACCAGTCAGCTCTATTAGTATATCTAAAGGGCAATGTGACAGACATGACTGCCACTCAGTTCACTGCCCTTTAAGTAGTGAAAATATTGATGACATAGACCAGAGATAGGGGGGACTCCTCCCATGAAGTCTGCTTTAGTAGATGTACAATTACAAGCAGGCACAGTAACACAGCAAATAGTTTGAGACTCAGGGATGGTGAGAGTCTCAGAACAATTTTCTTGAGGAAAATGCTAGAGAATAGGAGGAATGTGGGACATTCAGAAAAAGGCCACTCAAGCAAAACAGCGTGCACGGCAACAAAAATGATGCTGCAGAGCGACTCGGTGAGAATGAGGTCAGGCTAATGCTCGTTTCATCTTATTGGGAGAGAGCGATGCCAAGCTGAGCTGTCTGATAGAGAGCTTATGGAGAGCGCAAGTCATACTGTCCTGCTGTGTGCGTGCGTGCGCGGCTTTGTGCGCGCGCGTGAGCACGAAACGGGGCCTACTCTACCAGTCTCCGCCCAATCATTGCCTGGGTGATGTCATACGTTGTTTGAGCACGTGTGCGTTCGCAGCCTTGTGATCTATCCCTGGACAAAGAATGAAGTCACTGCCAAGATCAGGAGCAGGACGGGAGGAAAAAAGGGAGAAAATTTTGGTAGAAAAACTAGAATATCTTTTTTTGTGCACATTTTGGGTTTGCTGAGTTTCATTTTCCTGGGTACGGACACGTCTTGTATCTTTCATACATTAAGAGTGGGGGAAGAGTGTGATGTTTTGGTTGTATTGAACTCAACTAATGAGTGGCGGCTGATCACCAGCTCGTTCATAGATTACACACAGAAAGTAATCTTTGACTGGTAGTATTACTTGTGATGAGCCAAATGCTTTGAGCTGATTGTTTCCCATGTCAGAAAACCCACTGGTCCATCTGTGGTCATCATCTCGCACACATTCGTGTACACCAAAGGTTAATCCTCCCACTGACATCTACTCTGTGGATTTGTGCGGGTTCTTCGATAGATCTTTTCTCAGACTTCTCTTCTTATCTATATTACTACGTTCTTTACAGTCTTATTTTCAGTATTTATCTTCGGCAGCAATCATAAGAGAGATTTAAAGTTTTGTTGTAAATGATTTCTTTGTTCATCACATGTGGTGCAGTTGGTCTACAACAGCTGTACATATATGAACAAAGCATATATTCAAACCCACTATCAGAATTATTATTGATGTCAGTATTCTTATTTATATTGTTTCCTGAGCACATCCATTAATAGATCCTTATAAGGCAACAATGTTGGGTGTAATTTGCATAAATAAGTAATGATTTATACCTGGAGGTTCTAAATCTTGAGACTGAGTCATCAGAATAAATTTTATTTTTAATATTTTGTGGAAATGTTACAAGTCTCCTCTTTCAAATCATGGAATCAAAACTATTCAGTTGAAATAAAATTAGAATCACCAGGAAGAGGCACATATGATGATATTCAATTTGACTCCTATCAATAAAAATAACAAAAAAGAAAAAAACAATCCACCTTTCAGCTTTGAATAAATCTTGAATGTTGCATGACTGATCCTTCACTTTGTACTTTCAGACAAAAAACGGCTTGATAACCATGACGGCAACTTTGAAAACCCCTAAAGCCTAGAATATCCTGAAGGATTTTTCCAATAGCTGAATTAACACAACGAACAGGAACACTGAGGGAAAGCAATTGTGAGATTGCAAATGATACATGAGTCAAACTCGATGTGATATAGAGGATCAGGAATCCCTAAACCACAATTGGTCCACACCTGTGTCATAAAGGCTGACACGAAGACTGGTTATTGCGAAATTATATTTTACCAAAATTTGATCCTTTTTTTTTTAATATCATATTTCTGTACTGTGTTTGTGTGCTCATCCATTGCTGAAGGCTGTCTGATACAGTTACCGTTTAAATGGCATTACAGATGATTTTCCTCATGCAGGAGAATTCTTTAAAGAATTTTTACGTACAAATGACTCTTTTTTGCGCATTTATTACATTATCATCTATGGTCATTGTGTTTTTTCCAACGTTTTTTGTCACCCATAAAAGATAGTCTTGATTTTGGGGAGTTGTTTGGGTGCTCACGTTCACTTCACATTCATACATTTAAAAATGGCATCTGACAAATCTCAATGATAAATTATATGAAAAAAAGGAGAAAGACAGAAGTTGAATATATGCTGTCTTGTGTTGTTGCAGACCACTCTGAAATAAAATTCATAAAAAGGGTATACTTAGGGGATGATTAGGGTCTGCAGTTTGACATTAAAGCCCAAGAAATATAGGACAATACTGATACGCTTCCTACATTCATCGAAGGGGGCTAAGGAGAGATGTGGATTGACTGGGAGGCTGTAAACTCTCCTTTTATGAGGATGTGACCGGAGAGTTGGCGGAGAAAAGAAAAGCATGTACACCAGTAAACAGACGTCTGCATGAGCTGAATGGGAGACACAGGCTGGTCTACCCTTCAACACTCATCTTCATGTGGAAAGGACAGAAGAAAACTTTTCGTGACAGCAAGGCTGTCGAGAAATTTGAGCAAGATGCTCAATAGAGGACCAAGGGAATTTCTGGAAATCAGACATACTGTGTGTGAATCTGTAGGAATAACGTAACTTGGATGATGGTTTTTGGAGGCAGGACCAACTGGGCTGTCACAAGTTGACAAGATGCACCTCACAGACATGGTTAACTTAGTTTAGTTAATTGGGGGGCGGGATTGTGGTTAGTTACAACCACTGAGTTCTTCTGGGTTGCTTTAACCTGTCTTATGTTTGTGTTTTTCATGTGTTATCTTTGCGCCAAGACAGTTTATTTGAGAGGGCCTAACTTTTCGAACAATTTTTTTATTGTATCTTTAATTATCATTGAAACTATGGGGAGGGAATTGAGACCAAAGAGTACTAACATGTCTGGAGATGATGGCTAACAGTTGCATTAACATTATATCATGGAACATACAGTAAATGGATGTAGGAACCCCACTAAAAGGAGGAAGGTTCTGACATATTTAAAGCCAAAAAATACAGACATAGCATTCATTCAGAAGGCTCATTACATGGAGGATGTAGAGGCAGGGAAATTTGAAAGAGGCTGGGTACAGGGAGGTTTTTTCATAGCTCATACTCCAGTAAACAGAATGGGGTGAGGAGACTCATTAATAAAAATCTAAGTTTTGTCATGCTAAGTCAATACAATGATAAGGACGGTAGAATTAATTGTATTTAAGCCTAGATTAATAGAATCGGGACAGCGTTATGTATTATATACGCTCCAAATAAGGAGGAACCCAATTTCTTCCATGAGGTAAATAGAATGATAGGAAACATCAGGTCATTATGGCAGAGGATTTTAACCAGGTATTGGATGGAATAATTTATAAGAGTAAGCCCAGTGATAAATCTTCTCCCAGGGAGAGAGCTGCAATTCAAATGCTGAAAGACTTGAGTTTGGCGGATATATGGATATGGATATGGAAATATTTAAACCCACGTTAGAGGGAATACAGCTTTAACTCCCATTGTCATAAATCTTATTCAAAGATAGATTTTTTTTAAATATCAGACTCAAACTAATAGACTCAGTAGTGGACTGTGAGATCGGGGCTATTGATCTCAGTGACCATGCCACAGTGGAGTTACTTGTTGATCTGAACACAGATAAGGGGAAAAGAGGTCATCGGAGGCTTAACATTGCGTGGCTACGGGATGTGTCATTAAGCAATACATTAGCAGAGGATCTTAAATTCTTTTTCGAAGTCAATATCGACCCCACAGAAACAATTTCCTTGGTCTGGGAACCATCTAAGGCTTATATAAGGGGGGAAATTATTGCTCACGCCTCAAAAATGAAGAAAACAAATGCAAAGAGAGAAAACACATTAGACAAAGAGATCCATTAATTAGAGAAAGAGTTGGCAAGTCACCGTTCAGATCATCTAAATCAAACAATTTGTAATATGAAATATCAACTACATGATATAGATAATATGCTTTCTATAGGCTAAAAACTAATTCCTATAAAGGGGTGAAAAGAATGGCTATTGGCGAGACAGCTGAGACAACATGATAACTCCTGAAACATCCGAATGACAGAGGTTAAAATCTTTTTTTTTTTTGTATTTCTATAAAAATCTTTACACATCCTCCTGCTAACCTAACTAAGAAGACAAACAGAGACATTTTTCTCAGGTCTGCATCTGCCAACTGTTTCTAATTAGCAAAATGACATGCCGAATGCTCCAATGACAGAAGAAGAGATTAGGGCTGCTATTTCATCCAAGAAAAATGGGAAGTTACCTGGTCTGGATGGCTTCCTCGTTGAATATTACAAGAAATATATTGATATTTTGAGGAGTGTTCACTGCCTGGCACGTGTAATATTGTTTTTAATCTCTCTCTCTTATTCCTAAAAAGGGCAAGATACTTCAGATCCGTCCAATTTTAGGCCTATAAGCCTTTCTTTAGATGGATTGTAAGATTTTGACTAAGACATTGGCATCACGTTTGGAAAATATATTGCCGGATATTATACATGGAGATCAAATACGTTTTTATCAAAAAAAGGTCCTCAGTTGATGACATGTGAAGACTCATACATCTGATGGATATGAATGGCTCTAATCCAGTACCGGTAGCTTATATTCGAGTAGAGTGGGGGTTTCTCATGATGACTCTCAAAATTTGGGCTGGATCCTGGCTTCTGTAACTGGGTGAAGATACTTTACCCGAACTCGAAGAGCAGCTTTGCTAACAAATGGGTGTTAGGTCTGCAGAGCTGTGGAATTTTGTTTTTTCCCCTTACTTCCTCCAGGTGGAAAGATCAGAATTATTGCCAATTAAAGAAAAAAATTCTGTTCCTTGGAATGAATAAATAATCTGTTTTTTAATCCAGATCTGTTGTCTAAAGTTGTGGACTGCTATGGCATGACAATGGGCTGATATCAGATTTTCTTTTTCTTTTTTGTCTTTCTAGGTGGACAGACAGGGATGTGCCCTCTTCCCATCGCTATTTAAGATGGTTCTTGAACTATTAGCTGAAGCAATCAGAGCTGATGTAAAGATAAAAGGTGTACTAGTAAACTAGTAAACTCCCTGCCAGAGTTACTGGAAGGTATCGAGTCATATTCCAGATTATTGGGATATAAAATAATGGATACCAATATCACATACTTATCACTATGGGATTATCACTTCATTTGGCTTTAAGTTTCTACTTTCAGGCATGAAATATCTAGTCATTCAACTTGATTCAAATCTGGATGATTTAATGTTCTGAAATATGGATCAATCCTGAAGAAAATAAAGATGAATCTGGATAAATGGGGAAAATTGAGGCTCACACTGTGGGGGAAAATTAATGTGATTAAAGTGGTGGTTGCACCATCATTCTATTGTGTTTTCCATGTTGTTATCAAAGACTTCCTATGGGATAAGAAGGGACCAAGGATTAATTCAAAGAAGAAGTGGTCACAGAGGAAAATGGGAGGTATGGGTCTGCCTAATGTAATATTGTAAAATCTTTAATTTGAAATGTCTAGATTTATAAAACATTAGAAGGGGAAAGATCAAGAGCTGAGCTGGATTCAAATTGAACGGGAACTAATCAACCCAACCCAGCATTAACTTGAAAACTGTAAACCCCAGAGACACATAATCCTTGCTCTTTCCACCTTTGGCAATGTCTTCTGAAAACTTTGGTAGCTTTTAGAGATCCTTATCAACCAGATTTGTGGAACTTTTTTTGGCGTGGAACCTTTGACAGCTGAAAAGGGGCAAAAGGCGGGGTACAGCATGGACAGGTTGCCTGTGTTTTTATGGGATTTGTTTACAACAAGAAAAACAAAATCCAGAAATATACCAGCTATGTCCTTTGTGTTTATGATTTTGTGCTCTTTGTTTCACATTAAATCACTCACTGACTCAATTACAAATGCTGCAAAGTGATGCTCGTGCAGGTTCTAAGCTTTTTCCATTCTTAGCTCTCTCCCACTGATGTTTTTTTTCTCCCTCGTGTCCTCCATTTCTTCCTTTCGTCGGAAATGGCACGTTGGCTCACACGTGAAGGCTTTGCTATTTGCTGATTTGCCTGCCTGCGACCCATGTCTGCATGGCCTCAGTGCCAGTCTGATCATCCACTCAGTCTCTCACTGTGTCTGCCACTATTTGTCTCCCTGGCTCTCTCTGTCTCCTCCACAGAGTCATGGTCACTCTCTCTTTGGCCTGGTCGCAGAGGGTGAGAGATAGAGTGATGGGGATGAAAGAGGAGAGAGACACTAAGTACCCTAAACTCTTATCACTCTCTTTGCTTCGATTTATAACAGCGTTTGACTCTAACCTGTTTTAACCTGGGCATCGAACCTGTTTCTAAGACAAACCACAGTGGACTTTCTGTGAGGCAATTACACAATAATTTCCTCATGGAAAGCCAAAAGCCAGCCGCTTGTAATGCACAATGTTCAATTATGCAAGATGATGGAGAGCTTTTCTCTTTCCTTCTCTTCTGTTGTGGTGCATTAAAAACAAAAAAACACCATGCCTAGTTATTTCAAATTTGTTATACGTTGTATAGGCTGTAGGCTTTAAAGGGGTTTATGCCGATCATGGAATTCAGTTCATGATAGTATATGACCTCCTGTAATTTGTCTATTTTACACTAAAGATTGAAGTGCTAAAAGGATGACTTGTTTTTATACATGTAAATACACATGCAAAGGTTTCCTGTCCTCATTTTGCAGCTGAACCTTTCCAATCGATTTCCCTCTTTTCTTCATCTTCTCAAGGTCCAAGCTTCTCTCGAGGCTAGGTTACCCTAGCAACAAGCTATGTCACAGCAGTCAGGGAGACGGAGGTGCCTCAGAGCAGAGGAGGATGCCTGAGAATGGATGTGTGTTTTTGCTTCAAATAACAAGTGGGCTCCACATGTTTTTGAACCTTAAAGCCATTGGCTTGATTCATTGAACAAAAAAGGCCATCGGTTGAGGAATTGTTGCATATATTATCAATCGTGTCATTCTTAGATCATCCATAGACAGAATCGGTGACGTAACATGCAGTCTCACACAGGAGGGCTTGATCGTGCTTCTCTCTGTAGAGAGGCACAGAGCCCTTGGGCGTGTGCATGTATGCATGGTTTCATATCCTGACAGCTGGGTGGCTGGGATGTAGCCAGACAACCAGTCTGTGTGAGTGCATTAGTGGAACCAGCACACACAGATACACACTCTTAAAAAAATGTACCTCTACAGGTTCTGAGCAGCATTTGAACACGTGTTGTTAAAACTGACACACAAGGAAGTCCACGGTTTGGTTAAAATCCCACGTTAGCATCATACAAGCATCGAAACGATGTTTCCACTCCACCTGCTTCTTAAAAACAAAAACAAATTGAAGCAGGATCATGAATCAATGTCTACTAATTGTAATTTCAGATTTCATATTCATGGAGTGCATTAAAATCTTAAAAAAATAAGTACCTGAAACACCAAAACAAGGGAGTCAGCCATTTTCTTTGAACCAGCCATAACAAAGGAATTCTTCAATGTTGTGGAGGCATTATGTTGGGTGAATGATGATGTGGGGAATGTCTCCATCTGCTGAACATCCAGAAGAACTGCTGCATTATGTAACATTGTGGCCAGCAAGCTATTGCAAATCCAATTCGTTCGTAGCCTTGGTTGGCCTTCAAGGGCTATTTGCGTGCCGCAACATTTCAGAGGATCTGAAGATAAAGATGAAGATGACATGGTAAATATAGTAATGGAAACTGCAATACTGCTAAAACAGGAGGGAAGAAAGCAGACAGACTTCATTTTTATGTTTGGTTGGCTGAGAGTTTAAAACACAAGTTTGGGCCAGCTGTTTTGATCCCTGTTTGCATGATTGACATAAAGTTAAGACAGCCACAGCAGCTAAACCACATTCAGAACGTGAATATCCTCTAAACTGATTGTACAAATTAATATGAGTTGTTTACTCACTTACCTCCAAAATAATCTATTATCTATTAAGAAAATGCTTCCACTGAGATATTTTGGTTGCATTTGGAGGATCCTTTCATTACAGCGCTTGTCAAAACCACAAAATATTAAAACGTGTTTGTCTCCACAACATGGTAGACGGGCTCTAACAGAGCCATCCATCTAGCCACAGGAAGCAGAGAGAAAAGGTCAGGCTGGCTCTGGTCACACTGTGGAACTGATTAATGTGATGACTGATGTAAAAGCATGGCAACAAGTGATTTGAATACAATTGATTTGACTTGAACTTAATATTGATTGGTTGGGCGTATGCTGATGCACGACCATGTCTTCTTTTGCTTTTATCACACCACACACGACGAATTACAAGAAATGTCATAGTCCAGTGCTGAGTTTGTTCAAACCACAATGGAATTTCTTAACTTTTGGTATTCAAAGAAGCCAAAAAAAAGGCTCGTTTGAAAATCGATTTTAGTTTTACCTTACTCATTAGGACACTGCATGATTCTGTGCGACCGGACCTAAGATGAATCTATTTTGAAGCTTGACAAATTCAAAGTGTTGGACTTCGTCAGAAGCATTTTATGAAAAAGCACTGTCGGTTTTAGAGTTTCCATAAATCAAGAAAATGAGAAAAAAGAGACTACGGTACACATTAAGTGCATGTTTGTTTGTTTTTTGTCGTTTTCTTCCCCCCACAAAATGAACTAATACCAGTTACTCTGAAAGTGCCAAAAATGTTTTTTAAAATACAGAACTGTAAAAATCTATGTTTCAGCAAATCCTAATTTTGTGTTTTCTAATGTTTTCTTTTAGAAATTACCTCACAAAATTAAAAATACAGAAATGCAGGAATGAGTAATGAGCTAAATGAGTATCTAATTTTCCATGTTCCTAAAAAGTTTGACTTAATTTATGGACGCCCCCACCTCAAAAAACAATAACAAAAGATCCTGCACTAAGTCTGATACTTCTGAGCAGATGTTACTGCACATTAAGAAGGTTATTGTTTGAATAAGCTTTATTTTTGTGCAAAGGCAGAGCAGAAAAAAGTCTGAAAGGGGAACACACCCAACACCTGCACAATAATTCCTAAGGCTGGCTACTTGTAGTTAAACATATCTGAACCTAGTAGAATAATAACATAAACTGAGTACAGTGAAAATTAAACTACTCAATACACCATGGAGAATGTAAAGCTTGTGGGTTTAATATGGCAAAGTCCACCACAAAAGAGAGTCAAAATAAAGGATTCAGTCCAGCAAAGTCATATATATGCACCACTAAAGAGTTCAGGACCACAAAATACATCTCTGGATCAAAGTGTAGATCGTACAGCTTCTGATAGACCATGAAAACCAATCACAGCATGGAGAACAGAGGCCGGGCAGCATCCCGCCAGGCTTTTTCTTGCTGCATTTCTGACACACGTCCACATTAAGACAGTCACCGGCAACACATCCTAAAATAAAGACATTTTTAAAACATCACCTCTTTGTGGGCACATTATGCATACTATTCTGACAACCATACAGGCAGCATGTATATGACATACATGGGTTATACTACATTACAGTATATATACAGTGGTAGTGATTGGAGAGCTGACGAAGAGTGCAATCTTGTTGTTGTGGCTTTCCATCCCGTAAGCCCATTCACAGCTCTGCATATGTGTTGATGAGTGTTACCAGATTTTTCTCCTGGTGGAGGAGCAGAAGGCGAACGTGCTGCCATTTTTTCCGCACTTCAAACACATTGTGGTCGATGGTGGCAATGTTCAATGCCTGTGCCCAGGCGGTGGGCATATGCTGCTGTCATGACATAAAAAAGAAAAATAAGAATGAACAAAAAAAAATGAACAAACCTCCAGATCAACTACTTCCACTGTTTTTTTTAAACATTTTTTAATCTATATTTCAAGTGGTAATGATGATACCCCCAATTAATCTCAGCAAATATCAGGAGCCCAAAATTAGAAGATAAGAAGACCGCAGAGCTTCACAACTCAACACAGCACGGGTTTTCAGTTGTAAACTGCCACTAGGCACATTTCGAGAGTTAAATGAGGAGACTTTTAAAAGCAGCTTTAATCAAAAACAAAAATAAATTCTTAGATTTGTATCTAGCATTGAAGCCACGTGGACATTGTTGGCAGTGGGACACTACTCTATACGGACTCCATGTTAACACATTGCACCATGTGGAGACATAAAAGTTTGTACTGCATCTTTTTGCTTATGAAGAGTATAAACTGTACATTTGCAGTGAATAATTTTTTTTCTCCCACAGCCTCTGATTTAAATACATACAGTAGATATCACACATTTGGTGTAAAAACATCAGAAAGCTGGACAACACCGAGTTTCCAGATTCCAGAAGTTACATCAGTTTGCACTGAGTTGGATTCAAAAGCTTCACACCTCCACAAGCTGTTGTCAGAATTTTACAAATGTAAAATCAAACTAACACATATTATTAGAAAAAAAAACAGGAGGAAATTAAATTATTACCATTAGTCTTAAATAAATCATACAAAAATAGTAGTGTACAGTGTATAATCTGTCTCAGCCCCTTATGTTATCTGTGTGGCATCCGGAGTGACCACACAGGCCATCTGTACACAGATACAAACTGACCGATTCCTAACCAAGGAATGACGTCTGAATCTTTTCAGAGGGTGTTAAGTCTCAAACAGTCCTAAGCTCCTGGTCGGGTCCTCTGGGAGTCAGTCTCCCTCCATGCCTCAGCTGCTTTCCGCACGAAAAGACTCTCCATAGATTACCAGTCATTCTCCCACAGCTTGTCCTCCATCTTCATTTCTCATACGGTGTCTGAGGTTACCACTTCATTTCTATGGGGAGGTGAAGAAACAAGTCTCTACGATCCCTCTTTCCCCTCTGAGCTCTCCGGAGGAGCTGGAGGCTCCTCTGCTGTGGGAGACTGAGCTCCTCCTGGACCATCTGTAGACAGAGAAAAAAGAAAAAGCAAAACACTTACTTCCAATTACAGAGGTTAGCGAATTATGCATAGTTGAATTTGTATCCAACAGATGTAATGTAAAAAATCAAATAAAAGCTGCTGAGCAGGCAACACACTGAATTTGCTGGGGGACAGAGGCGAAGATATGAATGATTTGTAAATATTCTCGGAAATACACACACACACACACAAATATATATATATGTGGAAATTAAGACTGTGTTACCTTCAATGGACAGCTCAGCCAATTTTAGAGGCAGGTCACCAGGATTTACACCTGCCGGAGAGCCCAGGATATCAGGCAGGGCATTTCTCCTCCCTGAGCGTCCAGAGGATGCAAAGTCCAGCACTGGCTCCACCTCTGTCATCTCAGGTCAACTTTATGAGAAAAGGGAAATGGAAATGCTTTCTTGTTAGTTTGTTTGCTAGTATCACTAACTATACTACATGGCTAATACAAAAAGAAACACGTTTAGTATCATTAAGTGTTTGCAATTAAGACATACTTATCAAATGAACTAACTCATAAGACTAACTCAAAAGTATCAAGTACTTTGTTTTTGAACAAAGGGAATATTAATTTCATGAGCTTCTTGTGCAACCATCGTGCTAATTGTTTTTACTTCCATCGACATGTAATGTTTCTGTAACCCAAAACAACATTAATAAGTTCTGTTGCCAATACATTTAACATGATCTGGTTAGCAACTTATTCCTATCTACACTCATGTGTCCTGCACCACATTTAATGTCATTGCTTTTGAACTGATTAGTGTATGATTTCTATTATCCAAGGCACAATGATGGAATTCATCTTGACATTTCTCATAAAACAAAAAAGCGTCTCATCTGTTTAATGGTTCGAAACATCTAGAAAAAGATTTATCATTGGAGAGGAGGATGTGTCTGTCTGGTCTCATGGCAACCGGTAGCCGGGGAGTCAGCTTCGGGCTGCACCGGTGACAGGCAGAATTACATCCCTTGTCTCACATGCTCACACCAGCTTGCATCCAAGCGCAGCGCACACTCAAATACAGCAAGTCACTGTTGCTATGGTAACAACACAGAAAAGGCATCACTGGCAGGTAAACATAATACTAAGATCCATTCTCTGACCATCACACGTTCTCTTCCACGTCTCCCTCCATTGTCGAGTCGCAGCGCTTTAAATAACCTTACCATTCTGTGGAGCGCTACCCCATCAACCCATCGCCCTCTTCCCACAAAGAGCCGACATGCGCACTACAGCATCCTTAAAGATGTGAGCTCACACATGACCTTGATCTCTACACAAAGAGTTGACCATCTGTTAGCACCAATATAAGTTTATGAGTCAAACAGCATGAAAAAAATGACTCCTTTAGAATTTTTTATATAATTGCAGGTTAGCATGTGACATAGGATATGTGACCTTCATTTGAATGTGATAAATGTAGGGTTTTTAAATATTAAGTCGTCGTAAGCCACACAGTGCAAGAGACTTGAGCCTCCCTAAGTTTCTTTCCATTTCGTTTCCAAGCAGCTAGACTTTGTTAAAATTCTTTCAAGTGGTGTTGAGCTATAGTTTTCATAGCATCCGAAGGTCTTCCTTTGGAGATCGACTCCTTTTTTATTTATCTTCAGTACGATCAATGTACCCAACCAATTTTATAGGAATGTGTTGTCTATTTCTATTATCTATTAATTCATTCTTTGGGTAAGCATCTCAACACCGGCCGATGAACGACTGGATCTTTTAGCTGATCCATCTACTGTTTACTGAAGCCTCATAAGAAATGATATCCATGAAAGGGTGGATGTTAAGAAGACACTCTTAAGGAAGGGAAACAGGAGAAAAGGCTGAGCTATGCCAAATCACACAAGAAGTGGAGTGAACGTCGGTCACATCAGCTTTAATGAAGGAAGTGTGGACCTCAACGTTATCGAAGCAGTGAAACAAAACAAAAGGCAGCAAAAATCCAAAGAAAAACTTTAGGATGTCCTTCAAGGAGCCTGAAGAACTTCCTGAAGCCCACTGAAAGATCATATATCATATATTGACTTAAGAATATGTGAAGTTTTCAGACTATTTTTTTAAGAAAAAAAGAAAAGATGCCTTAAAAAGAGGAGTTTAAAAGGGACACAGAGTGGGGACACATAACACATAAAATGGGGAAGAAACATATTTAGTCAGCCACTGACTGCTCCTCTGGAGGAGACCTGCATGGAGAAATGGGCCAAAATACCAGCTACAGTTTGTGCAAACCTTTTGAAGACAGGAAACGTTAGACCTCTGTCATTGCCAACAAAGGTTAATACTTATTTGGCCATGTCCGGGAAGGTAGTTAGTGTGCCTGCCTGTTGCCTCCCTATGAAGGTTTTCTGGGTGCGTCTCACTGGACAAGAACCTGGGGTAGACCCAGGACTAGAAATGGACTTGCCTTTGATGTTCCCTGATGGCCAGCTTCCACTAGATTTGTCTAATTTTCTTTGGTTTTCCGTTAGGCGGTATGGTATAGTACCAGTTACAGGTACATTGTCACAGTAAAATCCTTTAGTGTCGTGTCGTGTTTGCTACGCATACAGATAATGCCACTTGCTGAACTTTCAGATTCCCAACCTCCATATTAATTTGTTACCTACCAGTAGAAGAAGATTACTTAAACTGAGTGAAGTTGAGTAGAACTGAGCAGGTACCAATGCAAAAGGGCCCTAAGATGTCCACTGTACCTATGGACTGAACTTAGATACCCTCTACAGACTTTTATTCTAAAGCTACATCGTGCCATTGCTCCAGGGTGTGCTGTGGGAGTCCAAGGAATCCAGAATAGCATTCAGAATTTTTCTTTCACTGTACACCAGTGAAAGCTGGTCTTTGTTCTGGATCAGGGACCACATTTCAGCTCACAGAAGTATTCAGAGCAAAGCCAACTGGCCACTCATTCCTACTTTAGTCTGACTGACAAGCTCATCAAACAAAGTAACTGATTATCAATGAGAAGCCTAAGTTTGTTAGTTAATCTGCACAAGGAAATGTTTACTTTGGCTGATGTGCTGACCTAGTATAATGACCACAGGCGCTGACCTTTCATTTAAGCCCAGGTTGGGGCCGACAGTACGTCAGGGGTTTGAGGTAATGGCTTAAGAAAATGTTGTCTGAAATAACATAAAGAAGAGGGCTGAAAACAATGTCAGGGTCAGTGTCAATTTTTTAAAACCACCTGCAGGCTCGTCCTAATTAAAACATCTGCAGTTTTCATTAAGCTCCAGGATTAAATAGTGACTGGACTGAGACCTATCATGTGAACAGCTTTATTTTAGCATATAATCCACCAACAGGTTAGAGGGGATTATCTTGTCAAGTACATTGACCTACATAGTATAACAGCCCCAGCAACTAAGTCAGACACAGGAACAAAATGCAGGTATGTCAAGTAGAACGCTTGTGTAATGAAAATACCATGGGTGAGTTACTCTGAGACATAAATCAAGAGGTAAAAGGGAAGAAAATCAAAGTTGATCAATCGGCTGTGCTTTTTAACTAAACATCACTCATTATATAACAAAGGTTATAGGGTGATAAGCCTAAACTAATAACTCAGACCATAATAATATAGCTTTGACTTATGTCCTTTTCTCTGCATAAAAGTGTGTTCTAACACATTCTGTGTTTGCAGGCTACTAATGGCATTTGCTCCAATCAGTCTCAACAAGAGCAAGAGTGTGTCTTCTAAAAGCAAACTTTGCATTATTTTTAAGGGAATGGCCGCTACTTAACTAAAGAGGCAAGATCGAGGATCCTCAACTAGAGAGCTTATTCCTCTGACAGTGGATGAAGGATAATCACAGTATCACAGACGAAGCAAGTGGGAAGAGCGTAGAACTGCAAGAAGAGAGCTGCAAAAAGCTTGGAATCTTGCTCATTCAAGCAACTGAAAATGACATGTTTCCTCTTTTGTAGCCCACAGATCTTAAGAATATATCCAAATCAAACTTCAAGGCACCAGCAAGTGGATCTTGTTTTAGTGGGGGGGGAAACCTATAGAGAATGTATACAGACCTCCCACAAACTGGATATTGTACACATATGTAGATAGTTCTTGAGTGCCATTTTATGATGGTCATAAGAGGCTCAGGACATTTTTGTCTCACAATCATGTACTTAAATGTATTCAGAATACATTCAAATTTGTCTAATTCAGGCAAGTCAACATGCTGTGATCAGGTCCAAATACAAAATGTTAGACCTATGGTTCTTCAGAAGCATATTTGAGCTGACTACCAGCCACATATTAGATGCACCAAGCAAGACCTTTGAAAATGTCACATTATACAATCAGTCATCATGTTAGAATAAATTATACGTTTCTTCCATCTTATCTGCTCAAATGATTGCAAAAGCATGGAAACGGCAGGGCACAAAACAATGAAAAAGGAAAATTAGCTCCAAATGTGCTATGATAACAGCAGTATCTGCTTTAAGAGTCAGAAAAAAAATTACAGACGAATGGCACTGTGAGTCAAGTAAAAATTAGATGAATAGTGCCAGACATTCCTTTTAGTTATCTAAATAAAACAGTACTTTATCTTAACATTTTGCTTAAATTGGTATCAGGTTTATCTGAAATCTAGATAATTACTGTCAGATCTGTTTTAGGAAATCAGAAAATAATGGAGAAAAAAAACTTCTGGTCCTTGGCAGCATTAAAAAAGTGCTACATCCAGCCCTCATAGAGAGAATTGCACACAATTTTGTTGTTATCAACTGAAAAGAAAGCAACAAAACACAAAAATGAGCATTTGAGTGAGTCTTGATACAATGCCAAGTTGGAAAGACATTTGTTGCTGCTCATTAATCTAGGTAGCTTAGGGAAATCAACTGATCCTCAAAATACATATTATTAGAAACTAAAAGATGTGTTCCTCAGGGACATGATCAGGGACACCCTTTGCTCCATGTTCCAATAATTCAGGCGAGCGGTTTGTGGTAGCAGACCTCTTTATCAATGTTCTTTGGGTGTTCTTCTGTTTATCTATATTTTGGACTTGTTGTCCCTTGTTAGCTTATGATGTCGGACTTCCTTGTGTGGTCACATGATCTCATATCTCCACATGTCCATACGCACAAACTGTACTAACACATTTGACATGTCGATTCTTTGAAGACTGTCTAGTGCTATAGATAATTACAATTGCAATTGGACTGAATATAACTGGATTTGGACTGATTTTGTTTGCTTTCCTGTTAAGGTGCCTTGAGATGACTTTTGCTGTGAACTAGTATATAAAAAAGAACAAAAAGGCATGCCAATAACTTAAAGATAGGTTTTTAAAATGACAGCAAAGAGCAACGTCTGCTTGCATTACATTGCTGATGGTCTGTGACTTAGAGCTCGGTTGGTCCAATAAAAGAGTACTGTAAAAAGTGTATATTTTGTCAATCAAAGCCCAGGAGGGCAGCAGACACCTCAGCATATTTTAGCGTAGCACTAATGTAAATTTTTACTGACAATGCTTTGGTCAGAGAGAGCAAAGAAAAAAAAGACATAGCTCAACACTTTCTTTCTTCACACAATCACACATCTTTTAACTTCGGACATACAACTGGCTTAGCAAGTATAACCACTATTTTCTTTAACATTTAAAACGTATTTTTGCCATAGTGTACCACACACAAAGCTTAGTGAGCCACAAAGACCAGGTGCTTATATATAGACAATAAAATGTTAAAAAAATAAACAAACGTGCATTTTAGTAGGCAAGTTTGGTCGGCACAATTATTATTATTATTGTTTTTTAAACGGGGAGAATACCACGAAAACTGAGAGCACATTTGTTGATACTTGAAGACGCCATCCGGAAAACATGAACGTGATGCAGTAGGTTTCTTTATAACAAATGAATAATGTCAAAACAGTGTACCGACTTTTTTAAATGAACATTTTTCCTTCTGGTTTTGAGATTTCCATTCATAACAATATCCACGTAAGCACAAGAAAGACCACGGAGAGAAATATCCTTTGCCCATCTCTATGTCTTGTGGATGAGCCTTTTTCGGACAATGCCACATATTTAAGATGGAGAAAGTACTTCCACTGAAAAACATTGAAAGGTTACTGGCTTGAACCACAATATCAGCACTCTGAAAATGTCAAATTAGGCAAAGCAGGGACAAAGATAGTAATCAGTTCTGTCCTCTGCCTGAGGTTTACCTCTGTCCCTCTGTCCTTCCTTTTTTCAGTCCACCAGCTACAGAGTGACATGAACTGACTCTGCTTTCTTTACCATCTCTGCATGTCAGTCTGTACAACCAACAATACATTAAACTGACAGTTAAATTAAACAATGGCATTTCTCGCTCACTGATGAAGCACTAGCTATGTGTGCTGTTTAGTGGGGTGTATGATGAGGAAGTAGGAATACTACTATTACAGAGGCAGTGTGCTCTACTAAGCCATATCAAATAAACAAATCCAAACCCTATAGTATATGTCCATCCAGGCTGTCTTCTCTTTGTGTAGCCGCTGCATCCCCCTCCCCTCCTGCAGGGAATTAGTCAGTAAGACTGTGGGGGTTGAGGTCAGAAAACTGCCTGCTCACCCAACAAGGAACTGCGGGAGAAATCATGTTTACACAGCCGGGGCAGACACGAGAAGTTCTGGATGAATAAATAATGCCTGGGATTAAGTCCTTCACTATTTTTAGTCCCTCTTACCCTGTGATTACTCCCCATCCTTCTCCCCACTTTTTTTCACTGTTATCCTAAAGCTTAACATGCACTAGCTACCATGGAAACTGCAGCAAAGAGAGGTATATGGTGGAGGAGGGTAGCCAACAGGGAAGAAGACCATCTTCTACAACATTTTTTATTGTCATTTTGGTTTCTATCTAGCAATTTATACCTTTTCTCATGGAGACATGTATGCGTGTCATCGTATCCGATCAGTGGAAACTAAGATTAGAGCTAAGCTGTAGCAATAACGCAGATACAATCAAATATTTCAAATCTGGGGAAGCAAAACACATTTTGGAAATTCAACTGGTGATCGCTAAAATGTATTCGGAAGAAAAATATGAGGAAATAAAAAAATCTATTGGCCGATCTGATGTCTGATGTCTGATGTTACTGCATTGCAAAACTATTTGCAAAAACATAACAGAAAAAAATGATGCAAAGGATGGAGGCAAGCTTTGATCACATTAACAGGTGTGCAGAAGGTCATGCATATGAACAAGAGCTAGCTAAAAAGGTGAGGCACGACTCTGATGTCAGTGTTTGGTTTTTCAAATAAGAAAAAAAAAGGTGATATTTCTTCCTCTTCACCCCCCCACCCTCCCTCTGAGCAGCAGCAGCAAAGCGTGATACAGAAACACTGAGGTGAGACTGATCCAATGAGACAATGTGATCGCAGCCTCCCCTCACGTCTTGCAAACATCCCGGGCAGATCTTCCAGAGGCCCTCCTTCTCCTGACGACTGCCTGTTTTAATGTATCAGAAACCAGACAGTGAAGGATTGTAATTTGCAAAGAACAAGAGTCAAGGTCTGGGCATGTACACAATGACTAAAACTGCACTATTTGTTGACAAAATGTATCAAAATTGGTTAATTACATTTCTGAAAAAGGAAAAACTAACTTTTTTGAAGTTCAACACTACTAAAGCACACCTGTTAATTTCCTGCTTAGCATCTCCATATTGGTGGTGGAGTGTCAGGTTGGTGGCCTGAATTCTTCATGTTTCAAAAACAGAAAAACAATCTGTAGGACGGGTTCAAATGATGCATTAAGGGCTATGGAGAAAAAATATTGTCTTTTCACCTTTATGGTTTGGACTCTTGTACGTTAACACAAAAAGTAGCATTTATCTTTGGGTGGTATGACTGACTTATTATCGAACTTTACGAGTTATCACATGGACCCATTTGATCATTTTCTGATTCAGAAGAGGGTGCTCGAGTATCACCTAACTGTTACTTAATGTCTTGGCCCACATTTACCTAAGCTAATGGCAATAAGCAGTCTCACTAAGAAAAGAAAAAAAACTGCTAGCAAAGCCATTCATTGAGGACAACCATATTATAAAATAAAATTAAGGAGCTGGGTTTGAAAGTATTGTTGAATTTATTTTTCTATGTGGTATAAAAAAACTGAAACATGGCTGTTTGTCAGCTTTCTAAAAAGAAAGTTTCTCACTTTGCAGCAAATAAATTAGGCTATATTAGGAGCTAGCCATTGACAAAGTAACTGCATTCAAGAGAAAAGGCGTAGCTATGCCTAACCTTAACCCTAACCATCTAAGCATAGCTACACCTTCTTACTTTCTCACTTTACAACAAATAAGCTAAATCAAGAGCTAACTAGCAACAAAGGAACTGCATTCAATTAATTGAGATTATTTTCTGCTCTTCATTTAGCTAATTTGTTGTAAAGTAAGAGACCTTTTTTAGCCTTTTTGCAGACTGTGCTGAATACCAGAGTCAGCTGCAACAAGTCTCTAGTAATAAACGTGTTAACAAGTTAGCAAAATTCAAGGTGCACCCATCAATGGTCAATCGAAAGGTAGTGGTACTTTGTGACAGCAGCAGCCTCAGTGGCTCTTGGAACACTACAAACACAAGATGATGATCCTCTGCAGGATGTCCCAGAACAAGAGGCTGTTGACGTACTAATCCCTTTACTCCACAGGAAAAACCTGTATCGTAAAAGAAGCTAAAATAAGACTGCTGAGAGGTCACCAGAGGCTACATCCCATTTCAAGTCAACTACTGTTCTGGACTGTAGCGTAGAAAATGAGTTGTCAGTTCAGGTGTATTATCCAGCCAGTCATTATCACTTATTACATGGTGACTAACATGCAAGGCTAGCAACAAAACTGAACAACTGATTACTCAGCAGGTAATACTAGCAGCCAATTAGTTGAAGTTTAAATGTATCCGGATTTCTGCACCCAACAGATCTACTGCTCCTTATCCTTCATTGGACGCCATCATCAGACAGATTAGTATCTGGTTTCAAAAAGACTATGGCTTCTGCCAACATAAGCAATCGGAATTGTGTGTATTTTTTTTGTTTCATAGTTACAGACCTGGTTTAGCAGCACCAGGCGGGCCATTACAATATTGGGCATTTAATTTTTTATGTTATGATACAAGTGCTGTATACTGCTGCTGTCTGCATGGATGCCGTGCGCCATTAAAACCTTTAATCTATAAAAATAGTTACCGGGAAATAGTTAGCTCTGTCAGTGGCATTTCAAGTCTAAAAAACAATCATGAGGATGAGTTGTTTTATTATTTTTTTTATCCAATTCATAAATCAATGAGATTTCACATCCCACATGACAATCCCTCCCACAGTGCCAATAAGCAAACTGCCCCCCTCTGTAATGAGGTTAATGGGCAATAACAACAAAAGGCCATTACATGAGATGAGGCTGACATATGACCAAAATATTTCCAAATACAAATTAGGCAGCTTTTTAAGAGGGTCAACAGCAACAACAGAGCACCCAGCTATTTACAGCACTTAGCGTACTTGACAGAAAGCCATAAAGAATGGCTGGCGAGCGGCACCAGTGCGGGTCCCAGGATGTAAAACCCAGCATAACAAACAAGACCAGATTGTTCTGAGAGATGGCCTTAGTTCAACACGTACGCTCTTTACACTGTTCTTCTGTTAAGGATGACAAATGTTTATGAATGGATAAATGCAAGCCACTGCATACATCAGTAGTCTTACAAATATTCTTCTTGGATTCTACTTTCAGAGAACAGCGGCCTTTGGTTTAAATCATTACCCGTTTAGTTTATATCATTTAAAGTTCATTACATCAGATTATTCTATACAGTCAAATCAAACTTAAGTTATATACCATTTTTTATAATGAAGCCACACAAAGTGCTTTACAAAATAAAATGACCAATTACCTATAGGGTTGTCAAAAGTATTGATACTCAAAAATGTATTGATACTAAAATGTTGTATTCGGATACGATACTCATTTTCAAAAGTATCGATACCACCAAAATAGTGGATGTTAAAAAGGTTTGTACAATAATCCAACCAAGTTTAACCAAAAAATAGTTATTTCTCACAATTATGAAGGGTGGAGGGTTAGGGTTAGGATTAGGGTAATTAAAGCGGTCAGCCACCAGTCACGATAACATCAGTAACAGGTCAGTTTGAAATGAAAGACACTAACATGTTAAAATTCAGTTAAATTTCGGGGTCTCTGTTTTTATCCTTGTGGTATCGAAAATGGTATTGAGTATTTCCTGAGTATCGGTATCAAGTTGAAAATTTTAGTATCGTGACAACCCTAATTACCTATCACATACCCCCTATAGCTTTGTAAAATTAACTTTCCTTATGACCACATTTGTGCTTAAAAAATTACTCAAGCATACATTTAGGGAAGCATCTAGGGAAAACATTCATATTCAGAATTTCTGCCAACAGCTCTCAGTTTCCGTTTATCAGGTTGACCCGTGAGGCCGCACCAAGGACGTTCAAATAAATCTGCCCTGTATGCAGCTCGCATGTGACACTGGTAGGACGATGTGTGCTGCCATCACTTCAATATTTCAGCACGTCGCCTGTTGTTGGGACGAAGGCAACCAAGGCCGTCCTGCACCTCGGGCACTCTGAAGTAAGCCCTCATGTTACCAGTGATGCGGCTGCACGTGCTGCTCGGGCACACTGGCCACTACAACACAGGCCTCTGGCGCTCTCCGACAGCCACCCCGGCAAACCGGGCATCAGCTGACGTGCACAAATATTCTGTCAAGCCACACAGAAACACACTGCCACCCAGCATCAAGGGAAGATTCAAGCTCTTGTGCTGGATTTGGGCTTGTGACTAATGGGGCACTTGGCAATGGGGATAAAAGAGGAGCTGCAGCTGAAGAGGATTTCATCTTCCCCCGTGGAAAACCTGGGATTTCCTTCAATCCGTGCGTCAATCAACTTATCTATGTCCATGCTTAATGTTTCCTTTCCCCAGAAAAACACTAAAGACTTAAAGATAGACAGGGCATAACGCTGCACATGTGGTCTGTCCACCCATGTGTTGGAATCAGTCCCAGACAGGGAAAGAAAACACACATGGTATCATAAGTAGAGATAAGGAGCACATCTGTCTGTTAGAATTCTTGAAAAAATCCTCCAGAAATAGAGGAGCATAACGCTTTACGTCATAAGTTTTCTGTGGGTCACATGATTGAAAAAAGTCAGAAAATTAGTTTGGAAAAAAAATTCTATATAAAATTCCATAGTCTTATATCTCTATTCTAATTTCCACCTATAATTACACAACTTTGTTTCAATAGAACTTCAATCAATTCACTTTACCACATGCTTTCTAAATGTGTTGAATGTGTGTTTAACTATCATTTAAACAAATTTTCGGTTTTATTTCATTGTCTTTTTTTATTCAAGCCTGTATTTTGTCTTGAAAATTTCTTTATCCATTTATAAAAAAAATATTGAAGCAATTTGTTGTAATTTGACTTTTTAAAAAACATTTTTTCACATTAACTTTTTATCCTTGAATACATACCGCTTCGTACTTCGTAAATTTTCCTACTAATATTTTTCCCCACAAGCCTATTCACTTCAATGTCCTCTTTTTACATTTATCAATCTCTGTTTTTCTTCATGCATTGCAGTCTCATCGTGCCAATGAGCTCGTTCTTCGAAAAAGGGTCCGTCTTTCACCTATCTGTCGATAAAAAGGGCAGATCCTTTACATTCCTGTGGTTTAAAACAAAGGTGTATAACTACAGCTTACAATTAGGGTAGAGATATGAAATTGTGTTGCATTTAATATTTAATTTGTGCATATTTAGCTTATTGATTTATCTATTGAGGGGTTTGTATATGTCTGCTTTAATTTTCGATTCTGTCAGTTTCAGTCCTCTTCAGAAATGCTCAAACAGCCTACTTTAATATCAATACAGCCTGTAGAGCAGTCCTTTCTCCAAATTTGAATAAGACTGGATTAAGAGAAACAGTGATAAATTTGCAGGCTTGCGTGCACACACATGCATACTTGCATTAATTAGTGAGATATTGATTTTCCCAGCTTTAAAAGAAAATGAGTTAAATTCAATTTAGAAACTGATAAATTACACAGACATTTTTCTCCACGCTGCCCCAGAGTACCTCAAGCTAATTGTGCTTAGAAAAAAGAATGGCAAGCACACCACATGGTGACTAAACAACACGGTGACTTCAGTCAGTGGCCTCAGGTACCCAATAGGGAGAACTAATACAGTTTTTTCCTCTTCAATGAATTGATACAGAATGTTTTTACTATTGAACAATAAAGATATAGAAATTTAAGTGAATTTGAAGCTGTAATAAACTATTCTTTCGTTTGTTGTGACTGTAAACAATTATATTGTTGTTGAAAAGCAACATATTCTGTAATTTGGACTTGCGTTTTCAAGAAGGTGTTTATTCTCTTACAGCTCTGCTTAGCCCCTAGCGATTGAGAGATGCATTATCTTACCCTCTAGCAGCTACATGCTCCATACTCACTAGCTGGTTGCTAAGAGTTCATATGGAGTGACTTTTAACTGGTTTTGCACTGAAAACAGCTGAAAGTAAAAATAAAAGCAACATTGTGGAGTGAACAGCCTCACAATAAGCTCTGTATACCAGAAAGCGCAGGAGATTCAGCCTCTAATCATTTGTAGCTTCACCATTAACAGCAAACCCATACCAGCTCTGTCTAAAAATTTATTGTAAGGTATGGTTACAAATTGATGACGCTATGAAAGCCTTTTTTTCTGCTTTGAAATTCCAAGCAGATCTGCCTAAACAAAAGGCAGAGGTTACGGTTAGTTCAACCTCCTACTGATGATATTAGACATGTTTGAATCCCCGTGCTCCCATGATGATACAGGCACAGACACGCATCATGACTGGAAACCCTGTTTAGTGCCCATGGAAAGGTAATTCTGACCCTCTTAAAGGCTCTCCATTCGCCAATCAGCAGAATGAGCCCCTTCAAATGCTTGATGTCCGACAGTTTGGAGATGGCGGTTTCTAGAAAAGAGGGGATTCCACCGTGCAATTATAGGCAAAGGCAAGGCAGCTGCTTCTATTGTATGTCTCTATACAGTCAAATGGACACTGATCTGTGGATTGGATGGATGCCTTGGGGTTACAATAAACCCTTTGTCTCAAAAGATGAACCATCCCATGTCACCTACTTTACTCGTACCGTCCAATCAGCATAGAGAAGCTGGCAGCAGGATAGACGAAACTGATGAACCGCAAGGAAAGTCTTTTGAGTTTTGCCGGAACCCCACTGGCTCTCCTTTCGCAGATCGGCTAGGAAGATGGTCAAAGCAAGGTAGAGGTCAGAACAGTTCAGTGCAACTTCTTAGAGGAGAAGATGTCCCCTCTGATTACGCTGTCAGCCTCTTTCCTCTACACCTCTGTAAAGCAAACCTGCTGTCCTCATGTGTACTCTACAGCCAGAACACACTGGCAGAAAGATAAAAGTAGCCGCAGCCAAATGGCAGCCAGCACATAGGTCAAAGAAAAGGCCAATGGGCTTTACAGCAGCAGCGGCTTGACCTACATTCTTATAGGTCACTGGTCAATACAGGGGAATAATGAATGGCTAGCATTTAAGACTGGCAAATTACTGTTTCCGTACCCAAATTGGCAAGGCCTAGAATCAATGGGAATTCAATCCAGGGCCTGGTAGTGAAATTGTAAGTGACAGGTGCTGTGGCTTAGAAATATGAATGTTTTTCTCAGCTTTGACAGCAAGCAGCTAAAGGACAGCTCTTTTTAACATGGGCCCTTTTATTTTTCCTTTTAAGAATGAGCTCAATCACAGTCAATAAAACATTTTTTCTTCTTAAGCCCATTCCAAAAAGTGAGAACCTGTTCAAATATGTTATTACAAACAAAAGAGATTATTGGCTTTTTTCCATTATCAGACATTTAATTCACAATAGAACATTTTTGAAATGTCAAAAAGTAAGAGATTTTTCCATTTTATTCAAAACTAACTAATTTTGTATTTAATGGCAGCAACAGGAGTTTTACTAATGGTCATGTAATTGTGAAGTAATTTCAGTGAAACGTGAAAAAAACATCAGACACTCAAAGTTGGACCCGTCTCAGTGACATGAACACCAGATTGACCTGTAGCATTCTGTACATACTTTTTTGATTCAAACATATCTATTAATGAGCTCATTATCTGCACATTAAAGTTACAGTTACTCTGGAATCGCCTTTATCTTGAAAAAACTTGGTGACATTTTTAACAGGATTTTTCCTTTTTGTTGGACACATTTTTGACGGGAGCAACCTTTTTGTATCCAGAGTATTATCAAAATAAGATCCAATGCTAAAAGGACTGTTCAAGCCTTCGTTTAAGAAGGCATTGCACCAATTTAATTTGAGCTCGGCCTTCAAGCAACATTTCAGAAACATGTTTCCAAAACACTGCTACCAGAATACTGACTGGTCCAGCAGAGGGGTAGAACATTTCTCCAGTGTTAGCCTCGGTACACTGACTCCCTGTTAGACTTAGAAAACAAAATAGAATGAAAGATTCTACTTATCACCCATAATCTATCACAAAGATCTTAACGTTCCATATAAGTATCTATCTATCTATCTATCTATCTATCTATCTATCTATCTATCTAT